>CACRXP010001283.1:0-24838 GCA_902702965.1 Spirometra erinaceieuropaei
GTGGAGGAGGAGGAGGAGGAGGAGGAGGAGGAGGAGGAGGAGGAGGGGAGAGTACGGTAGATGTTGTGCAAGTCTACTCTTATTACAAACCAAACCACGCTCAAGCCACCGTGCCTGCTTCCTCTTCGCTATGGAGCACACCGTAGACATCGTCGGGTGTGACGGTCGAACTGTCAGTTCACAACTGACCCACCAATTCGATGGCAATGTGACAGGACAGATTGTGAAGTGCTGAGTCGGTTGGGGTTAATGCGTTATCAGACGATTACAAATTCACTGTTTTGCGAAAAGATGCTGGTTTTTGAACGGTCTTCCCCTTTTAACGACATGAATTACCGTCCGTTTTCGACTATACTTTGTCGCCAACATGCACGATAAGCTGCCTTAGGACACGACGCCTTTATATTCTGAATTTTAATCATGTGAGTGGTTGCATTTGCAAAAGCTCGTAGATGCAAAAATTATAAGTGTCCATGCATAATAACATATGTGGCCGCTTGTTCCCCCCCCCCCCATCTTAGAAAGGATTTCATCAACATATATACTTCCAAAAATTATCTGTTCCGTACTTTGTCGCGAGTGTTTTTGCATAATTCTACTTGCCTCGCCAAACAGACTTTCCGCGGTAACGAAACGGGTAAAAAAAACACTAACTGCTCATTATATAAGGCTTCAGATTCGAGGCAGATTTTGTGACATTAGAAAAGAAACGTACTTATTGTAAGTCCTTTTAGTCATCCAAATTTAGCGGAAATATACTAACTTAATAAGCGAGGTTTAGCTCTATGTCATGTTTTTACAAGTGGGTGGATATATATAATGTCGGATTATAGGAGCTTTGGCTAGTAGCATGTAATAACAATCCAAGGAAATGTCAAACAAGAAGCGATAGCCTGTGACCGGTTTGTGGACGGATGGGTATTACCTACCCGCTTTTAACCTTGAATTTTGTTGCGCGTTACTCTGTTTTTTTTAAAAAAATCTCGCATATGCTGCATTTTTCTACTTGAAAGAACATCGGAAAACGCAAGTCAGTGTTTTGCAATATTTGACACCGTATAATATGTGCAAGCAATGACACAGAATAAAGCGTCTTCAATCTTTTCCAGCTTCCAATACGTTCGTTAGTAAATACGTAGCTGTTCGTTTCCTAATCAGTCAAGGAGAGCGTAATAGTGGTCTTCAGTAAATTCTAATTACAGTTTGACAGTCAGTCAAAAACTGTCATGCATCCCTATGGGAACGGGCATAAAAGCACTTTCCCTAGTAATCCGGTTTGCTGCTCCACTTAAGGATTTTTTGCTGTGTAGAAGGAAATTTGCTCGAGTTCAACATACACGGTTATTACCTGCGTCTGGTAAATTAGTTCCTGCGAATCTGACCGAATACCGTGTCTACAAACATCCTGCGAATTAATACTTATCCTTTAAATCTTAAAATTAAGCATATGATTAATTTCTTTCCTGTTTGAATAGGCAGGCATAGAGAATCCTTTTGTCTTGGCAACACAAACAAAATGACATTGATAGCTTCAAAGCGTACTTGTGATCTACAAGTAATGCAACATGCACGAGCTGGTATTGCTGACTCAACATAGCTTTACAAGCGAGATATACACACATAAATACTAGTACAGCTACAAACTAAGGAAAGACAAATGCTCATGATCTTGAGGAAACTAAATTTTATTGTTCGAAATTATGCCTTAAACAATGAAGTACATGTAAACGAGTGTTATCAATAAGGAGAGCAGGATGTCACAGCAAAAAGAAGTTTCATCAAAAATATATGCTAAGAGGACCGATATTGTGATACACTTTTCAATGTTAAACCAAAATAACGTTATAGATGTATGCGCTTCGTGACGAGTGTTTTTGACATGTGTAACACACCATAATCAACACACTGTCTCTTTCGACACTGAACTGCAGCAAGACAAGTAGACAACTACAATAAAACGTGGCTTTCATAGGGGTAAAATTTCTTGATGATCAGAATCTGTGCGATATGCCTACCTGCTATTTCTACCAAAAATGCGCAAACATTGGAAAGAATCAGATGAAAGATCCCGGGATATTTTTCTTAGGCGCAAGCTATAATTTCAGACTTCGACGTAGAATGCGAGTCTATGCTATCTTGCGCTTTCTCATGAAGATTCTCCTGCCACTGATATTTCGTATTATGCAAGTTAAACGACTGGATTTTGTTTTTGCAAAAATAAGTGACGTTTTTTGTCTGACGGCATCGGAAAGTCGAACTATATGAGGACAGAAATCCCTTATGCATATAAGGAAGGTGGGTTAACTCATGAAATGTCAACCAAAGTTCCGAAATTTGTTTCCGTTTCGAAAAGATTAATTAAGTAGGGCTGTAAAACTAACAATCGCGCAGCATAATTCTATAATAATCCAGTTACCCCAGGACGCCGGCTTTTGAACAGACTTCTTTCCGGCGGCATGCAAAAACAAAACTCTGCAAAAAATGAGTACTTAAATAGCATGCATTTTTTAATTGACTTTCGATGCCCATAAGCGTCCAATTATATTTTGCGGAAAACATGAACGAAAATACTAGCTCTTCCACTCATTCGGTAGAAATTTACGTCTTCTTCCAATGTTATACTCGACTGAAGCGTATTATTCGGTTTTAAAAAACCTTTCCAATTCCCGAATTATTTTGAATCCGCTCTGACGTTACACTTGCATTCAGAGTTTCCAAGCTACAAGCCATGTATTTTCCGCGTACGGAAATCCATACATTTCACTACGGTATTCAGAGGACACCATATGGGGTTCATAAAATTTAGCATTTGATTAGATCCATATTGTTAACTTTACAACCCACATTGGTAAATGCAGAGACATGACGTTTTATGAACGGCCATTTCACGGTATTTAAAAGTCTCAGAATTAGAAACATTTTTGAAGCCGAAATATGTTTATTTTTCGAGGATAAAATTGAAAGAAAAAGTAATGTTCTACCGAATAAGCGGAAGTATGAATATCTTTATTCATGTTTTCCATGAAATAAGATTAAACTTTTAGGGGCATCGAAAATCAAAGTCAAAAGTGCATGCCAATTAAGTAGTCACCTCTTACAGTGTATAGTTTTTGAATGCAGTCAGTAGGAAGTTCGTTCGAAGGGTTGCTTAGGGTTGACTAGGGTTGCTTAGGGTGGATTAGTTATCTAATCCTTCTTAGTTAATCTTTTCGAAACGAAAACGCATTTCGAAATTTCAGCTGACGTTTCAGGAGTTAGCCCACCTACTGTATGCCTTGCTATTTCGTTTGATATTTGAAGCCCAATGAAGTTCTCATTACGATAAACAATTCGGTTGGTTTTGCTATGAATTACTTAACTTTTGCCTATAACTTTTAGGGCCTCAACACACAGCACGGTCCTTCAGACCGATCCACTCATACAAGTGCATAATATTGTACATGGAGCATTTTGAAAATATGCTACTACGAAATAATGCAGAGATTTCAGACTTATGAAATAAAAGGCGCATTAGACCTCGTTTATTAAAATTAGGCTTTCGAATTTCTGTAGTTTCATACTGGCAGTTTGGTGATTCAGCTTCGGAGATTAAATCACGAAAAAACTTTATTATTGTTCTACTAATTATAATAATTTTCCATGGAACAAATGTAATGTCTATAGTTTTATAACAGCCGGTGTATCATACTCTCCAGTTATGCGTGTCCAACTATAACGAATACAGTGTAAAGTTCATTGCAGTTACTTAGACATTTGAACAAAATTAGTGTCGCCACTCAGATCGCAATATGTCCAGATGATTGATATGTACAAATTTGTTGCCTGAATGTTTTGCCTTTAGAAAGTTGGGTAGGTGTTTGCTTGCGCAATGTAACTATACATACTTCAAATGAAGACTGAACTGCATCTGACAAAAACCTGCTCTCCGCCCAAATAATTACTTATAAAAGGCAGTGGTGGAATAAACGTAAACTGATAATCTGCCTTCCAATATATTTTGACTTTACAATCATTTCATGCCCAATATATCGAACTGCCTATTTGTCTTTGGCTGGTGAATATAGATGTCTTATGTAAGACTTATATTGATCATTATAAATGCGCAAGTAAATTAGACAAATATATTTTCCACAAAATACGGTGTTTAAAAAGCCTCCTTGCCTCGTAAGGCTTGCAGTACAAAAAGATTTATGATCTAAAAATGTTAAAAAATCAACAAATGATTGAGCAATGTTAAAGGTCTACAAAGGGCACCGAAGTAATTTAACAATAAATTATACAGCAAAAGGTCGATAAAAACACTTTGTAAGATTGCATAAATTAGTTGCATAAGAAGTGTAAATTTGAAAAACTGAGGCGTTTTAAAAAAATTAACAATGATACAGTCGTAGGTAAGGATTTTTATGCACCAATTTTTTTTAATTTCGAACCAAGCAGAGACGAATAAGTTTATCGGTAAGCCTCGAAGACAGACAAACTAACAGACAACTGCATGACACAAATTAAAGTCTATTTTTTTATAGAAATAATGATAGATTTACCAGGCAGCGAGCCGTTCCAAAAGTAAATTACGCCGTCCGCAACTATATTTAGGTGAATCCACTGGAAGGCATTGAGCATTGAAACGCTGGCAAATAGCAAGAGCATAAGCCAACGCTTTTTATATAAGACTGGTTCATAAAACTTTGGGTCAATTATTTCATCTCTATCTTCCTTGTCCGTGTTGTCTGCCATGCCGTCGCAGTGAACTCCAGCACTCCACTGATTCCCGCGCAGTGTGTTTTAACCAGGCGCCGGAAAACGTTCATTATAAATGACGCATTTAAAATCCTGCAAGCAATTAATGACCAAAATATTAATTCTCACTTTTTGTTTGATTGCGCGGCTTTTTCAGGTAGTTATTCTTTGCGACATCCAGCGGGCACCAGTCTGATGTTTACATGGTACACATCATTATTTTGGCGCATGATTATACCTACCCCTGTCACTACGTCAAAAAGAATCAATTTGTTGCTCCATGCCTCTCTTTTCAGGCTACTGTTTCTAAAAGAAAAGATTCCATTGCAAAAGCATGGGTCGAGCAGACTGATGCAGGCCTTCTTTAGCTATCTGATGTCTTTGTTGGCTATCATAACTTATGCACTAACATTTGTTGCAGAAGGAATAATCTTTGTTGAGGTACAAAGTCCATTAAAATAAACGAATCCAAATCAATATCAGTAGAAGAGTCAGCAACCGCATACTGACTGATTTTTCAATATCAGTTGCTTGTACGAAATAGACCTGACATTTTCACTAAATGCGGGTCATCTTATATCGGATGGGATCATAAGCTGTTTGAAAATGGGACCCCTAAGAGACTTGCTTACAATGTACTCATAGGTCAGGCTGTTATAGAAGGCTTCCTATTCACTATGTCTGATGCTAGTGTGCATTCATGCTAAGAGTTTGATTTAGGTTTTCTTCTGTGTTCAAAGGAGACTGATCGCGCAGAAGTGGTGCTATAATAACCCTGGTCTATATTATTTATGTTTTCAGTGAACTCTTGGACTTGGGGCAGTGGTCCTTATCAATTTTTGATAGCGGTGATCCGCCAAGATAGCCCTGTTAATAAATCCTTTTTCGTGTTTTAACAGTTTTACTGTGGTCGTCGAGTACACTTGTTCCGATAGTTTGCAAAAATTTAGAAGGTCAGAACAGCGCGGTTCATTTAAGCACGGTTCTACATAGTTAAGGTGTATTTAGGGAGGACGAGACCTGTCTTCGAAAACCCTATTTACATGTGCACGCAACACTGAAACCAAAATGAAGGCCTTGCTCTTGTATCTTCAGTAACATATGCACTAGGAAAAATATTGCCGCAAATGTGAAGGCCGAGGCCAAGGTTTCCTTAGGCGTTAAGTGTATTATGAAATAATAGGTATCAGCGCTACTTGTATGTATGTGCAAAGCGTTGGTTTGGTATAACAAACCCGTCTTATGCGAATGTTTGGTATTTTTCAATTAATAAATCAATAAGGAGCTCGTTCGTGAATTTTAAGCAAAATATCGTGATAAGGGAGTGCCCCGGAGTCCACGTTCCAACTTCCGAAGTGACGGGTGACACCTGATCTACACCTGCATGATTAAACCTGTACCGTCCTGAGCGATGGGAAGAGATTTACCGAAAAAATGCCTTCCGACTAGAAAAAGCAGACCAAGGCCTTGACCTGCAAACATCATCAAGACCCGTAATGTTTATTTTCGAAAACGAAGCGCAGACAGCGCTTATGTTAGAAGAAAAAATGACTTGCAGAGCTCGCATCAAGAAATGTTTTAACAATCGCGATACGAAACGAGAGAAAGACTGAAAATGAGAGAACTGACAGCATAATAGAGGGAGAGAATTAGCAGAGAACGGACTGATAATCAAAAGTGGCCAAATTATTGAGAACAATGAGTCTTCCATGTGGTCAAAACATATCACGATGAAGGCGCGGTCTCCCCGACGCCCACGTTATGCTGTTTTTTGAGTACTCACCTTCTTCCAAACTAATTCTGGCTGATGTGTGAGACCGAGACATTTGGAAAAGAAATTAATCTGTGGCGAGGAGAGAATTAGCGACAGTATCATGGGAGACAGAACTGCATGGTTGAGCAAACGTCAATTGGAATATTTTCGATTTCACTCTGTGGGACGTGACTGTATCGATTCGGTGTTTTCGTCAATCTCACAGCACTAAACCTGATGGTGTCTCACTTTGCATTTTGAAAGCGGAGGCTTATGTAATTTCCCCGTACCTCTTATGCGAGATATTTAACCTCGATATTGAAAGGGAAACCTATCCTACTTTATGGACTGAATCACACATTTCGCCTATTTACAAGCATGGTCAGTCTACGCCATCCGATGACTTCCTGCTTATAAACACCCTCCCCGCATTCCGAAAATCCTAGAAACATTGATCAAAGATAAGCTGATGTATCACTTAACATAGAATAACATATTTAGCGCTGCAGAGCATGCATTCCTCAATGCTTTGTCCAGTGACACCTGTCAGCTGGCTTTCTTTTATCATGTTCTTTAATCTAGGGACAATAGTTCTGCACTTTATGCAGTCTACTTCGATTTCACTAAGACCTTTGATTGTGCTGACCATGGTCTTCTTCTCTTAAAATTGTCCTCTTTCGGAATAGGTAGTAAAATTCTGAATTTTATATCCTCGTAACTGGGCGCTCGCACACAACGCGCTAAGATTTCCAATGCTACCTCTAACCCCATATTTGCGAGGAGTGGAGTCCTTGAGGGTAGTGTACTCGCCCCGCTATTATTTTGCCCTTTTGTTAACGATGTAACAGATTTATTTCAGAGTAGTAGGCCCTTCATGTATGCCGATGGTCTGAGAGTTGTATATAGGTATAGGCCAGCAGATCGTGATATCGTGCTTGAGCTCCAAAGTAGCGACCTACTGCCCTTTGCCTAATGATGCCGCACATGGCGCCTTTCTTCCTCTTGACATAAATGCTCAGTCATAGTGGTTGGTGAGGACCACCAACCTCAACCAATTATTGACTGTCACGGTATAAATTTGCCTGAAGTTATTGAGGAGCTGGAAGTATCATACTCCAAAAGTCCCAGTCTTTCGGATCACTGCGTCCTGGTAGTCTTCAAAACACGCATAACGATCGGGTTTATTGTCTGAAACTTTAGAACTGCAGATATAAACATGCGCTTTTATGACATGTACGTTAGACCCGGCCTGGAATACTCCCCGTTTTTATTTAGCCTCGCACATGCTGCTGAGCACGATGATCGGATTTGCGTTAAATCTTTCCCTGACACTGCCTGTAAACTGCCATTAAATACATCCATTATTACTTTTTCTGAAAGCGACTGCTTATCCCAACTGTCTTCTCCTAAAACAGACAATTGCAAAGCGACCAAAGTAGATAAACATGAATTTGCAGGTCTTTTTCGAAAAAGGAACCACATTTGGCGTCGTTACAGATCGGCTCCGAAGAGCACTTGCAGGAATGTAAGCAGAAACGCAACAATTGTATAAGTGAGGCTTCTATGCCTCGAAGGTATTTAATAATAATAATTGTATTTAATGCCAGTTTACAGCACTGTCTGGGAATGGTTCAACACAAATCCGGCCAGAAGAGAAAATACTCCTCACACACAAAACATAATGTCGACAGCGGTTTTTTGTAGTTTGGAAGGTTTAGGAGAAAGAAATCTGCTATCCATGAAATGACGACAGTCAATAAAGGGAGGGTTAGCACTGCATCGGATATTACCAGTCGCCATTTCTTTTCATGAATTTGAGACGGGACCAAACAGAAACACTGGAGGAGAGCTGTCGCACTTGGTTAAAGAAATTGTCCTTGGTGAGACCGGCCATAGAGATCAGAGCTCACGAATTTCATTGCTACGGTAAATTTAATCGATGGATTCAGCACCCGAAATTTTCGGGAGTTATTCTGAGTGCAAAAAGCGAGTAGTAGTTCTCTTAAACAAAGGATAATTTTGCAGTTTCCACGTTCTTGAGTAATGTTTTCCAAATAGCGATTGTGTTCGAATAAAATAACCCACAATATTTAACGGTGTTCCGGGGTTAAAATTCTCTGGGTAAAAAATGTTGGACAGATTCTATTTTCTTCCGCTCAGCAGCACGCATGAGGCTAAATAAAAACGAACAGTATTCCAGGCCAGGTCTAACGTATATGCTATAAATGCACGTTCTGACATCGCTGGTTTTAAAGCCTCGGACAATAAACCCGGTCGGTCTGCCAGCTCTACAAATTATCAGGGCTCAGTGCTACGAAATATTAAGACTCTTTGACTAGGATACACCCAGATCAGTAATGATCACAGGCACGTTAACGTCGTGAGCGTCAATACTTAGTTGAGGTTAGTGGTCGTTGAACTGAACATACTGCAAAATTCGTTGTAACAATCGAAGATTTAATTTGGCTATATACGAAGTGCTTAAAGAACTCAGGAACTTATCTTTGACTTCAGGTTTGCAGATAGAAAACTGGGGATCATTCCCAGGTTCAAGCGTCCCTCCACTTTAATTTTTTTCATATCGTATTTACCTGGGAACCTTATCTCATATTTCCCCCTCCATCCGTTCGCCAACCAATGTCTCCCTCTAGTCGCCTTTCCCCTATCGCCCCCCTTCCTGCTCTCCTTAATCGAGGAAACACACTTTCCCCAACTACAGTTAGGATCGCACAACTCCCACTGATGGCTGCCAAATCGCCTGGCCGTGAAAGCTCTATGGTAAGTGGTGTCCTACAAGGTATGGTTTTAGATACTCTTTTATTCCTGTTTTACATAGATGATGTCCTGTCGGCACTTAAACATTCTCAATCATGCAGATGGTCTCAAATGTTTATATTTATTCAATAAATCTACGACCCTTCATTGCCTGGAGAAAATTCTTGATGACTTACTTGCTCTGTCAGCGTGGAGCTCAAAATGCTTTACGAAATTCTCTCCGTCTAAATGTCACTATGTGTGTTTCGGAGTTAGGAAGGGCTGGATACCAGTGTCGCAACACTCCGATTCGCGGCGAAACGGAGTGTTGCGACACTGGTATTCAGCCCGAAGGCCCATTCCGAAATATCTGTAAACATTCAATGTGCTAACACATTTACTGTACACTGCAGCTAATACGATCACAGGAAGACACAGTCTGTCCACTTGACGTCTCGCATTCGCCCTCGAACCCATTATCAGAGACGATCGCGGTCGGGTTGGAGTGAGAATCCGTGACGTCAAGTTAATAAATCTTCCGGTTCCCCTGACTGTTGCTAATGCATTCCATATGTTAATAGCTGGCACGCACACCTTTATACATACAAGACAAATTTCCTCAAGATAACTAAACGAGATCTATGATAATGGAACGGTTAATCATGTAGGCAGAGGGCGGCACGCGACATGCTAGTAAGAAATGTTCACAATTTGTCAACTTAAACCTATACTTATGATTTGTTGTAGTGTAGGATTTATTTTAAGAACTTACGCACATCAAGTTTGGAGAGATCAAATCGTAAAACTTTAGGAGAGTAGTTTACCACGTCCGTCAGCTACATAGGTCACTCCATTGGTATGCCATAACGGCCTCGTGTATTCGTAAATGTCTGGTATCTTTATTCATTTAAATCGTATAGCCGTCATGTCGTCTGCAAGTTTTTTTTCGATTGACCTACCTTACGTTATTACTTGTGTCCCATCAAATACTTCCCTAATCATTTTCCTACTACAGCAGTTGTTTACTTCATTAACCAGTGTGTAGGCAGGTTAGGAGTGAGCGTGATCATCTTCTTAAAATGCCCACATTGTACAGTCTCTACTAACCCTTACCTAGGGTTCAATATGCCTCCCAATGCAGCATAATACATACTACATTCCCGTCCTACCTGTTCATCCACACCATAGTTAGCGAACTGGCTTTAGCTAATCTACCGCTTTCCACCCATGCTTGGCCTTCTGCCATGAAAATCGTATGCGTACGGTGGACGGCCCTATGGCGTCCTTTGACCATAACTATCATCGCGCACCCGATGCCTCCCGGCTGCTGCCATTTTCAGAGAAAACGGCAAAACCTCAGCCATGAATTTCTTCCCGCACAGCGAGCATAACAAACGCACTCACGCCAAACCGTTTGTCAACCCGCTGGCCAGTGCGGCCTCCGTTCTAACCCGGCCAATGCCGTTAACCCATGATGTGTTAGGCCTCTTCCCGCCTTCTCATAGGCTGTGTCCTCAGCCTGAAAGTCATTTATGAAGTTCTTTTGATGCATTTAAACCAATTTTGGCGTAAAAGCATTTTTTAATTATCGCGCACCATATTCATTGCTGTTTAGCACGTTTTAGAGGACCCACCCGTACAACCCCTCCTACCACCATTCCCGTTAGACAGGTAGACGGGGGAAAAGTTTTCTTAAGTGTTGCGACACTGTATTCACGCCCTAGGAGGTTACCCCATCCAGTGATCTTTCAAGGCACACCTATGACCGAGTGTGCCATCACCAACGGCTTAGATTTAGTCCTCGTCAATAACCTAGATCTCTCGCCACAAGCTGACAAATCTGCCTAGATTTGTGGGTTTACTTCCTACAATTCCTATTTTCCCGAAATTAGGCAACGACTCTGTCGAATGTTTTTTACATCCCATGCTCGAGAATTTTCGCCCATTCTTCGGTTTGATGAACAAGGCTAGTAGTTAAAAGATTGAAACTTTTCAAATAGATTTTTCTAGAAGACTCTTAGGTTCGGGGCATCCAAATATTTTTTACACAAATAGATGCTATATAACTTACCTTAACCTTTTAATGTATGTGGAGACTAGGAGCAGGGTTCTGTCTCCTCTTTCGCACTAATAATAATTCAAATTTTCGTAGGATTTCAGCAGGTACCCCTGGTAATCGTCCACATAATCTTCGCAGTTCTTCCTTGATCATACCTCCTCCAGCTTCCTTCACCCCTAAGCGCTCTGTTTTCTTCCGTTCCAGGTAAGCATTCCTCTGAAGTAATTTTCCAGTAAATAAAAAACCTTCAGATAATCTTCACACATTTAAGAGAAGGCTGTGCCTTTATCTGGATACTGACTCAATCAAACTTTATTTTCCTCATCCCGCCCAACTTTCTCTGTGACACTGAGAAAGGACCGTCGGGAATTTAGGACGTCGCCATTAAATTACTGCATCCGCGCACATTTCCTTTCTTTGCGTGTAGCTTCGCTTCCTAGGATCCCTCATCAAAAATTTTGATTTTTTCGATTTTTCAGTTCATGTATCGTGCAACGCACAGAAAGTGGTATTCTTCCTGACAAATTCTCTCAAAGAAGTAGCGCGTCTAGTATGGCGCGCACGCTCTAAGCTGCCTCAGTTTCGCTGACTGCCACCCCTCATCAGAATTCCACTCTGCCTCCTGAAATTTTGAGTCCTCACCCCGCAAGTCTTGATGTCAACTCCTCATTTCGACCCCAAATGGCCTATTGGCGATCACGGTGTGAATTCGCTGCTGTTGCCAATTGCTAGTAGTTTGGTCGTGCAGCGAAGAGGTCTCAGGTTCGCATTCTTTCCTCTACGTATTCATGACCGTCCTAGCGATTTTCTAGAATTAAGAAATCACATTTACTTTCTGTGTTCTTTAGACAATTTTCAAGGGATTTTTTACCTGTTTATTATTTTTTCACCTTAAAAACAAATCGCGAACTATGCAGGTTTGCTTATTCGATCCGACATTCACTCCGTGTCTTTTTAGTTGTTTTAGTTTTGAATTTTAACGGACAGTTCACTCACGGGCGCCAAAAAATTCAACTTGTTTGTTAATTTATATACAGTCCCAAGTATTCGTTTTTTCGTCCGCAACCAAGGTATATCAACGCCCTTATCCTAACTTTTATGGACTGGGCATTTTAACAATAACATCCCGACCAGCACCGACATTTTGCCCAATGGAAAGTCCGGAGAGATGACAATTGTAGTTAGGATCCGCGCTTACTCCCATTATGCCTGTAGTCAAAGCGGACAATGCGGACCAAAAGCCCGATTTCCGAAAATATGTGGAGTACGCTGATGAATTTTGCTAAGGATGAGTGAATATCATTATTACAATCATAAAACGCAGACGCCAGCTTGCGGATTTTAGGATGCTCATGCAATGGGACATTGGTAAATCAAGGGAGCTTGCCAATACTAGAGTCGAGAAAGCGATGCGTAGAACGTAAGCGTGAAAATAATATTGTCTCAATAACATGTAAAAAACGGCTAGCGAGGAATCAATTACAGGCTCGGATGCTTGAAACTGCATGATGATAGTAAAAAAGCATTTGGTAGAAGACAGACCCAATTTCTACGCAAGACGACCTAAGTGGTGATACAAAAATAGCGCCACAGCAGCTACCCGCCCCGCATATCTTAGTGGAAATGACGAGAGTTCTTCTGTGGCAAGGGGCGACATAAATAGATCGCCCGACCTGTTGCTTGGAAACGGAGGCAGATAACTTCCTTATGCGAGGGCGGTATCCGGGCGTTGACGACAAATCACCCGCCCAGGATCTGGACACGCACTCTCGGCAAAGTTATGGAGAGGGTCATGAAGAGCGAGTTAGTGCAGCTCCTAAACCCAACAAAATTCGCTGTTGGACTGCCAACGCAGGTCACGAGAGGCAAGATCCTACACACCAAACTGCTGCAATCTCTCTCAGGCTAGATCTGACGTCTTAAGAATAAGCAAGCGATTCAGGCTGTTTTTATCGACTTTCAAAATTTCTTCAACGCTGTGCCAAACAATAGACCGTTATACAAACTGCAAAGGATAGGACCAGACTTACGTTCGCGATTGGATCGGGAAATTCCTGTGAGTCAAGGCGCGCAGCTCAATTTCAAAGATAAGTGAAGCTCTGCATTTAACTGGATATTCTTAAGTAATTAATGCCTGTTTTTTACTTGAGTCCGTTTTAAAAGTCGCCTTTCTATATAAGGTAAAATTTTTTCCCAGTTTGTTTGACAGTCTGGCAAAATAGTCATATTTTGTAAAAAATCCATTGTAGTGAATCCTTTCCCCACTACCGCTTTCTAGTTTTCGTAGTTAAAAAACAGTAATACTTGCTACTCAGTGAGCGTTTCCGTACGTCGGCAACGTTTTGATCCTTCGTCTGTAACGAAAAACTTTTTTTGTCTGTAATGCCCCGCAGAGCACGTGCTAAAAGGCGAAAGCTTGCGACCTCCCCACCGTCTCTGGGTGCTAAAATCGTGACTGAAGGCATGGCAGACGCCAGCGCATGTTCTTCGCCGTCTGCAGATCTGATTAACTCACAAATCCCTTTAGTACATGTAGAACCTCTCGACCCTTCAGTCGTCCAAATATACGCCTCTGCTAGTCGTAGCAGGCCATCAGCCGGCGAAATAATCGATCAGCTGATTTATGGAGACATAAACAGCACTTCTGAAAAAGTGCTTGAACAAGCTTTTAAACTTACTGGGGTAATAACTTCGGAAACTGAGGAACGAATTAAACGCAAGCATAATTTCGTACTGCAAACATTCCGAGCCACTTATCTGCTATGGAGGGAGCGCATTTGTTCCTACAAAGTTGTGGCTTGAGTTTTAGTGTCGCACAAGCTAAGCGACTTCGCTCGCTTAGTCGTAATGCGCCGATACTAGTTACCCTTTTCTCCATGATAGAAGTCGATTTTATCTTGTCGAGTAGGGAGATGACTAGAGACTTCTGCCGTAAACGGCGCTGCTCCGTTTCGCCAGACCTCACACCCCTGCAGCGAAGACTGAATAAACTAAAATCGGCAAAAACCAACACCAAGATAATGACACCTATTGTCAGTCTGAATATGTCCCCTACAACACCAACTGCGGCATCTGCAATTCACGGCATAGTCAATTCCGTAAGGAGTTCGACTACTTTTAATGCTGACCTCTTTAAACACACCACCACGCCTGGTATAAACACGCCTGTATCGACTCCCTCAGCAACCCCTAGTAAGCCTAAGCATGTGTCTAAGTCAAAGGCAAATCCATTATAAAATCTTTTCCTCCACAATCGGCTAACAGTGCCTCAAATACCCCGACTCAAAATGTAGCGGGTTCGCAACAGCCCCCCAGCCCTCATATCAAGGCAGTTAGGCCGAATATGCCGATTTTCCCACCGTTTAATAGACCTCTTGTTCCAATGGAAACAATGCGTCCCGCACCCCCTAACTTGTTTCCTCCACGGCCGTTTTACCAATTTATTCCTCATGATAATGTCCATACTGAATCAGTTAATTCATCCGATCCTCAGTTTCGTCCCGGCGGGAATACGTTGCAGTATCTGCCTCGCGGATTTCCAGCTGAAAATAAGTTAGCTAACAATAGTTACCAGTTTACCTGCCCGTCATTCCCTCCCCCAAGTCCTCCCCTTTTTTATCCACGTGAGAATTTATCGTCGTTTCCATCTGCAGAACGATGTTTCTGTTCTGCCCTTGATTTGTGATATTTTTGATCGAACTAAGAGATTGTCTGAAGAAAAACAGCTAGCCGAAGAGGTCCAGTTTACCGAAAACCATTCGTTAAGTGTCCCGAAACTTTTCTCTAGAAAAATACGAACTCAGAGAAAGACGCAGTATCCCATCCTTCGAGACGATCTCGGAAATCCCATAGTTGATGCCCAGTTAACCGCGGATAGCTTCAATGATTTCCTGTCCAAAACGTTTATTTAAGACTCGACCACTCCGCTTCCGACCATCCAGTCATTGACTGGGGCAGTTCTAGAAACTATAACTTTCACTCTGTGGGATGTGACTGTTTCTATTCGGCATTTTCGTCAATCTTATAGTCCAGGCCCTGATGGTGTCCCAGTAAGCATTTTAAAAGCCGATGCAAACACGATCTTCCCATCCCTCTTATGCAAGATATTTAATCTTGCTCTTGGAAATGAAACTTATCCTACCTTGTGGAAGGAATCACACATTTTGCCCATTCCTAAGCACGGGAAATCCACGTCATTTGATGACTTTCGGCCAATAAACACCCTCCCCGCAGTTTCGAAGATCTTAGAGACATTGATCAAGGATAAGATGATGTGTCACTTAACAGCGAATAACTTACTGAGTGCTGCTCAGCATGGATTCCTCAAAGCTTGATCTTGTGACACCTGTCAACTCTCTTTCTTTGACTATGTTCTCCAATCTAGGGACCATGGTTTTGCTCTTTACACAGTATATTTCGATTTCACTAAGGCTTTTGACCGTGTTGACCATGCTCTTCTTCTCTTAAATCTGTCCTCTTTCGGAATAGGTGGCAAACTTTTGAATTTTATATACTCTTATTTGGGCACTCGCACACAACGAGTTAAGATTTCCAATACCATCTCCAACCCCACACGTGTGAGGAGTGGAGTCATTCAGGGTAGTGTACTCGGCCCGCTTTTATTTTGCCTTTTCGTTAATGATGTACCCGATTTATTTCAGAATGGTAAGCCTTTCATGTATGCCGATGATCTTAAAGTTGCATGTCGATATAAACCGGCAGATCGTGACATCGTGCTTGAGCTCCTAAAGAGCGATCTACAGGCTTTCACCCGGTTGTGCCGCACATGGCGCCTTTCTCTTTCTTGGCATAAGTGCTCAGTCATGGTGGTTGGCGACGACCGCCAACCTCAACTAAGTATTGAAGGTCACGCAATAAATGTGCCAGGGGTTATAAAGGATTTGGGCGTATCATACTCCAAGAGTCTCAATCTCTCGGAGCACTGTGCATTGATAGTCTCCAAAGCACGTAGAACGACCGGGTTTATCCTCCGAAATTTTAAAACTAGGGACATTAGAATGCGCCTTTTTAACATGTACGTTAGACCTGGTCTGGAATACTGTTCGTTTTCATTTAGCCTCATGCGTGCTACTGAGCGGAAGAAAATAGAATCCGTTCACCACTTTTTTACCGAAAGAGTTTTAGCTGTGGAACACCGACAGTTGTCTTACCAAGAACGTTGCCGGCTTACAGGCCTCGATCCGTTATGGTTCCGTAGATTACAAAAGGGACTATTTTTGGTATTTAAGCTCTTATATAATCACACATTTAACCCACTCACCTCTTTAAGACATCATATCCACCCACGACGTAACAGTCGACGTGAGGTCTGGCACGTACTGTTAAATATCGTCGGTTCTTTTCTGTAAATGCAATTGCTATTTGGAATAAACTACCCATGAGTGCGAAAACTCTGCAAAATTATCCTTTATTTAAGAGAACTATTACTCGATTTTTGCATTCAGAAAAGCTCCCAAAAATTTTGGGTGCTGAATCTACTGATCGACTGTACCGTAGCGATGGCGTTTGTGGTCTCTGAACGCTTTGGCGGTCTCACCAGCTGTTCATCAACGCCTCTACTTTAACTATCCCCAACTTCATGAAAGGAATTTGACGTCCGATAATCTCCGATACCGTGCAACCTCCCCCCTTCTTGACGGTCGATATTCTCCCACCGCCGGCAGTTTTTTCTCCTGAGCCCTCCAAACCACAAAAACCACCATCCGGATTATTTCTTTTATACACTTCACTGCATTTTGCTCACGCCTATTCCCCTAAATAAATAAAACTTAACTGACTATCACCGTATCTGCAATGAAGCTATGCAAGCTCACTATCTAGCTTCAGTTTCCTTCTTCGGACCTGTCCCTTATCGGTCCATATCTTCTAAGTGCCACTGGGCCGTGCTCGATTGAATTAAAAAAGCTTAAGATAGGGCGCGAAACAGCTACTGCGGGTCGATTTTGCCTGATCTAGCTTCTTACAAGTACTCAAAAGCTACCAGGGTGCAGTGGGCTGAGGTGTGGCACGCTGAAAGCCTCATAACAAGCAGCAAAACCCAATGACGGCATTGGGACATGGCGACGGTAAACCGCCATTAAATAAGTTTACTTGCCACTGCTGCCTTGTGGTTAGGCTTTTAAGCCAAAGCGCTAGATGAGACAACCTCGAACAAACAATCCGAGCAGCGTATTCGAAATTCCCAAGTAACCTCATGAATTACGACCCATGATACGGCGTCGAGGGAACCGACGCGCTCCGGAACCCTGGTCCAATTGTGCGGGCGAATAGTATGCGAGCTGGACTACTAAATCAGGGACGGACATTCAGTATTGGATGCTGGAATGTGCAAACGTTTCCGGACCCCGGTACCCAAAGTCTGACCGCACGCAGCCTTGACCAGTACAACTGCTGTCTTTCCGAAGTTCGACTCCCTGACTCAGGCTTTCGTGAAATAAAGATCCCTGGAGTCAAATCACACTTTGCCCTGTGCCACAGCTGCCCGCACGATTCTTCTGGTCGACACGGTGTTGCAATCGCCCTATCGCAAAAAGCGGACCTCGAGCTACTTGCTTGGGAACCAATCAATGGCCGCATGGCCTGCGCGCGACTGAAGGGCCACTTCAAAAACATCTCAATCGTCTTTGTGTACGCACCAACTGCGGCTGCCGAACAGCGTAATAAAGAAGTGTTTTACTCGCAGTTGCAAGCGCGATTTGAAAGCCTGCCTCGCCGCAATCTGCTGATTGTTGCTGGCGATTGGAATGGTCAAATTGGACCTGGCAACCCCACAACCAGTTATCATCTTAGCCGTAATGGGCTTCATTCCCTATGAGAAAATGGTGAGAGATTTCTGAAGTTCGCAGATCGAAACCGACTGCTTGTCACCAACACATGTTTCCAGCATCGCAAAAAACAGCTGCTGACCCGGTATTCAAACGACGGTCATACGGTCATTCAGTTCGAATACATACTAGACAGTTCAAGGTTCCGCAACTGAGTTCACCATAGAAGACCGATGCGTGGTTCCGAGAATGGTAACGACAACGGGTCGAACCATTCCTCGTCCGTACACGCTTGAAAGTTCATCTGTCATCCGCGCCAAAAATGCCAAGTCCTAGATGCCTCGATGTCGCAATATCCGGCAAATCAGCACTGACAATTCGGCCAAAGTCAAGTGCTGACGTAAGCTTTTCAAGCACCATCTCATTTTGGATACCCAACCCACCTCGCCCTTGCTCTCCTCCTTAGCGAAGGTTCTTCCCTCTCGTACAATGCGACCCCCCTCTGAAGGAAAAGTGGTCGATGCCATACGAAAGTTGCGTACCAATAAGGCAAACGGAGGGGACGGTATACCCGCTGAAATATTGAAGTCTTGTGTCGACAATCTGGCCCCCTGGCTCCATTAGGTGATTGAATAAGAGTGGAGAGATGAGGTTGATCCTGATAACTGGGGCTTCGGCCTCCTTGTACCTATCCTCAAGAAGAGAGATAAGACGGGTTGCGAGAACTAACGCGGCATAAGTCGCATCGACGTTGCTGCGAAGATCTTCGCTATTGTCCTACTCAGGCGATTCCAGGCTGTGCGTCACTTTTGTATGAGGCCCAACCAAGTCGGACTTCGTGCTGTACGTGGATGCGCAGACCAGATATTCACACTGAGGCGCATTCTCAAATTTCGCCACAGCTACCAGCAACCGACGGCCGTCTGCTTAATTGACTTTGCTGCCGCGTTCGATTCCGTTCATCGTGAGTCCCTATGTCGCAGAATGGCGCTAGATGGTGCACAGGCAAAAATCATCGCCATGGTCAAGGCTTATTGTCGTTCCACCGCTGCGAGTGGCCTGGGCGCAACGATCTTTCCCAACCGTTCCGTATTCGGTCTGGCGTTCGACAGGGTTGTATCCTTTTACCCGTTCTGTTCAACTATGCTAGCGACTGGATCCTCGGGAGGGCCCTACGCGAGAGTGACGGCGTTGAGTTTGCACCTGGACATCGACTGACTGATCTCGACTATGCCGATAATATTGTCTTACTTGTTTCAAGTTTTCGTGATCTGCATTATACGGCGTCACGGGTAAATGAAGTCGCTAAATCGGTCGGATTATCCATAAATATTAGGAAGACTAAAACATTATTATGCTGTATCCCTGATTAGGAGATGGCACACCTCGGGATTGTTGACTGTCAACTTGAAGAAGTAGACGGTTTTAAATACCTTGGGCGAAGCTGCTGTCTAGTGGACAGAGTAAGGACGATATCGTCTCCCGAATCGATGCTGCTCGATGGTTTTTTTCAAGCCTTCGGAAATTCCTTTGCATCCGACGTGACCTCTCCATCGTCACTAAGATGCGCGTGTACCGTGCATCTGTTCGGTCTGTCCTTCTCTACGGTTGTGAATGCTGGGCTTTGCGCGTGGAGGACGAGCGAAAACTGGATGTATTTGACCATCACTGCTTGAGGACCATCCTTCGAGTGACGTTCACAGACTTCGACCAAATGAGACAGTCCGCGCTCGCTGCGACAAAATCGCAAGGATAACTCAGGCCATCCAAGAAAGACGACTGAAGTGGTTTGGGAATGTTCTTCGCTGTCCACGTCAGGAGCTCAGTGTTACTGCCCTCGATCCGGCACCGTTGCCCGATTAGAAGCGTCGAAGAGGGGGTCAGTTCAAAACCAGGCTCGACACAGTTCGTCAAGACATGGACGTGGTTCTTGGACATTCGGTATTTGGTCTACGTCGTTGGCGAAAAGAATGGGTTGAGCTGTCCAAATCTGCTGCCGCGGATCGACACGCGTGTAGAGGTGCACTTTGTAACATCATTGAGGCGACTAGATCAGGGATGATTGCAGCCGTATCAAGTACAAGTACACAACGGTCCCGATTTCTGGTGAGCAGGGTCTGCACATGGAATGAAATAAGTTGATGTGTCTACTTAGTTTGTCTTTATAAATTTTTAGGATTTTGTTCTCGTAAATCCAGAGCAGTGTTTATTGTCTCCTTCAATGGCAAGTTGGCAAATCATCCTTGTTAGGAGAGTTTTCCAAAATTTCACTTAACCAGGCCTTTGTTCGATGATAGCTTACGTTCTATCCCGCAAGATTTGTTGGTGAAATGCAAAAGGCCTTGACTTATTTTATAACTTGTTTCATAAGATTCCTCGCTAGAATATATAACTTTACATTGGCAACCTCTAGTTCCCGTCTATAACCAGAAGAAGATAAAAACCATTCGAATATAGAGGTGAAGTATAAATATAGCACAACATCATGCCTGCATTATAAGTTAGTTAGCCGTGAAGAAACTCATTAGTAAGGCAAGTGACATGCATATAACGCAACGTTGAAATCTCAAACAGACATCAAACAATAGGAATGTCGTTGGTCGTACGTGAATACTAGGCCAGAAGTGATTTGTCGCCTGCCTAAGTTAGGTCGCTCCAATGCAATACGCGTGGAATCAGTTGCATAAAATCAGCAACTGTCGTCAACTATCACAAAACCCTCTATTACCAAGCTTAAGCAGTACGTTTGCATAATCAATATTTCGAAGGTTAAGTTAAGAGCACTTTCTAAGTCTCGTTTTATTATCAATAAGAATGTTTTTCTTGATGAGTACTTCTCCACAGCTTCAGTTTATACAGATTTGAGATGCTCAAAAATTCCGTGCTATTCAGTGATTCTAATGATTCCAAGTGATTCCAGCTATAGCGTTTGTATTGTTTACGAATTCTTTATAATAAATTGCGATGTTAGCTAGTTTGGACTGTTTTATCGCCTACTGCCTGTTATTTCTTTTACATGCGCCTCAGTTCTCCTAATGCCGCAATATCGCCCTTCAATTTTTGTGTCAGGTGACATTCATACAACAAATGTTCTTGCTGCTAGCAGTTCGAAGAAATGTTAGCGATCATAACTTGCTCCACCGGATTGCTATCGCTGACTCTCTCAAATCAACGATTCCATCTCATGTCTTCAACGTTGCGGCCGCAAACTAATCGATTGGACGAGGTATAGACTATCAGAACCTTGGAGTCTTGAATTTGAACCCCGGACAGTTGCCGCGTGTTCTGGCTTCGTTGCTGGCGCAACTCGTTGTCGTCGGCCTTTTTTTTGAAATCGGGATGGATGCCACTGGTATGCTTTTCTTGACTTTTATTTTTTCAGAATCCCCTATTAAGTATAGTAAGCAGTTAGAATGCATCCGGCATGAACGTGAGGAAACCGTAAAACGGATAAACGTAGGCAAATCTTCATTTCTATGCTGCAATTTTAGCTTCTAAAGGCCGAGTTGTGGGATGTAACAAAACAGCTGGAAGACGCTGGAGTCTGTCCCGACAGGTAATACAGTTGGTTGACACTCATTTGCAGTGAAATATTGGACATGAGACTTAGTTTAGGTCGCAAGAAATTTAACAACAACCCTAAGACGGTACGTATAGCAGCGCTTTGCTCTTCTACTTATTCTTCGTAGGGCTTAGAATTCATGTTCGAAAATGAGATACTGGAACGCTCGCCTTTTGCCGTTGCGCAATTTTTTCATAATGAAAAACTGGGGCTCTCGAAGGCTGCGATTGGCGCCTACCTAGGCGAAATGTAAGCTTTTGCCCAATTACGATGACACTGTATACATTATCAGTCAGATTACTGTATCTTGTGAGTTCTGTAGTTTTTTGTGTTTGATGCTGTTATGACGTAGAGTACCTACTCTTATTTATCGACTAGAGGCTAGCGGGTATTTACCCGCACGATTGCCTATCCTTCAGCCACACAGTGCAGCACTGCTCCCAATCCAGAGCGTCCCTTATTTTGTTCCCCACGCTTGACCAGTCTTACGATTTTTCCATTTTACAGCTCCAAGGAATTCAATATGCAAGTCCTCGACGAGTTCCTCAAACTGCATGATTTCGAGGGCCTTGAATTCTTGCCAGCTCTCAGGTATCTTTTCTATTCCATTAATGTTCTTTTTTCTCTGCGCTTTCCGCATGCGACATCTTTAGGCGTTGTATAATGCATTAAGGCTTCTGCTTCATTTGGACCCATATTTTCAATATTTGTCTGTTTGAGACTAGCTTCTTAATCCTTTAGACAATTTTTGCTGAGTTTTCAACTGCCTGGTGAGAGCCAAAAGATCGATCGGATTCTTGCAAGCTTTGGCCAACAATACGTCCTCCAGAATCCAACTGTATTTCGAACTTCGCGTAAGTTAAGAGCACTTTCTAAGTCTCGTTTTATTATCAATAAGAATGTTTTTCTTGATGAGTACTTCTCCACAGCTTCAGTTTATACAGATTTGAGATGCTCAAAAATTCCGTGCTTTTAAGTGATTCTAATGATTCCAAGTGATTCCAGCTATATACATATTGGGAATCAATCCTTACATTCATCTGCGCTCGAGGTTAGCTAAATGTGCGCTCTTAACCATAAATTCTTTCCATTTTGGTTCTGACTAGGCTCCTGGCTACTAAGATTTCCCTCATCGTGGAGAGAGCCAGCGACGCTATGTTGAAATACTTCGATTCTTTTGAAGTCAACCTCCTAGTTTTAGTCGGTTCGATTTTAATTTGAAACTGCAGCGGGCCACGCGGGAGTTACGCTGGACGGGCGTTGTGGGGGATACACATCTAAAACATATGCCATAGTTTGTTTTCTACTTTTAAATGGTGTAATTGTGCAGTTAGAATATTTTTATGCTTGGAGACTTCTTCGTGGACGACCTCGACAATCTTTCATCAAAGGAGTGAAACATATGTTTCGTCGTCGAGAGGGACCTTCCTGTTGATTTAGACACATACCGGAACGAGTTTTAGCGAAAACTTGCTGTGGTATAGGCAAACTATAAGTACTGGCGAATACTTAGTCGCGAATAACGTATCGATAAATCCTTTAGTGGTGGCAATGTATCGGTCGTTTTTGTGCAACCAGCTGTTGCCAATCAATTCTATTCCCTCCGCCTGTTAGGGTTCTATTCCATAGCCCAAAAGCCAAAAGGAGTACTTCCTGCCCTACAATCCGATTGGTAGATCTAGCTCTCGGAATTACGATTCGTGTCAGCATATTATTCAAAAGGAGACCTTGAACATGGCTAAATTAGCGCTTCAGTCGGAATTCAACGGGGTCGTCGAACTTCATAACTTACCCTTGCCGCCGTCGTCTGCCTATTTTTTTCGGCAGTGGGCATGTACACATCAGCGACTTCTGGAAGTGTGTGCCTGTATGCCTCCAAATAGGGAGTTCAAAGGTTCAACGCCTGTGTTTCCCTCAAATAAACTGAAATTTCCTGTTTTCACAAACTTTCCTGGGTTTATCTCAGGTTTTGACACGCAGTGCTACAGTCTTTGTTCGGAGGGTTACGAGGCTTACGCGGTTACTCCGCTTATGGACGATGGCTGCGGGGGGGGAGGGGGAAGAAAGGAGTGAGGTCGGCATTGGCGAGCCGCTACTAAGATTCGCATGTACCGTGCATCTGTTCGGTCTGTCCTTCTCTATAGTTGTGAATGCTGAGCTGTGCGCATTGAGGACGGACGAAAACTGAAGGTAGTTGACCACCACTGCTTGAGGACCATCCTTCGAGTTATGTACACCGACGTCGTCTCAAATGAGACAGTCCGCGCTCGCTGCGACAGCATTGCAAGCATAACGCAGGCCATCCACGAAAGGCGATTGAGGTAGTTCGAGCATGTTCTTTGTCGTCCATCCCAGGAGCTCAGTGTTACTGTCGTCAATCCGGCACCGTTACTCCATTGGAGGCGCCGAGGAGGGGCTCAACTCAAAAGCTGATTCGACACAGTTCGTCAAGACATGGAGGTGGTTCTTGGGCCTTTGGTATTTGGCCTCCGTCGTTGGCGAAGGGAATGAACTGAACTGTCCAGATCTGCTTCCGGGGATCCTCACTCGTGGAGAGGTACAGTTCGAGACATCATCGAGACCGGCTAGATCAGGTATTATCGCAGCCGTACCAAGTACAAGTGGTAAGTACATTGACGAGTCCGCCTCCGCGGTACTTCTACGCGTTCCTCAGGTGCGTTACAGGTCGTCTCTGGGAAAACTGCAAGCTGACAGGGTAACTCGTTTCTCATGGTCAGCGGAGGACTAGAGGATTGAATGGCTCAACCGCCACCCAGTGTGGTCACATGTGAGATCGGAGCCGCCGTCGTCATACCCTGGTGCATGCTGTGGGGGCAAGCTCGTGTGTGGCACGCGTACACAGACTGTCCAATGTCGCCTTCGGTCGTTCTGGCCCTGTCCTACCACCCGACCCAGCTGGTGGACGAGGAGTAAACGCATCAAATGCTGTGCGAGTCACTGACCTGCTTCGTCTGCATTGCCGGGCACACGGTAGACATCATCATTCGCAGTGGTCAAACCTGGGAAGTTTTGTCCCGGGGAGTTTTCTCTAGCTTTGCACGCGTCACTCTGGTGTAACTACTGTTCTTGAGCGAGGATTATGTTAAGTGAGGCTGTTTTAACGTTTTGGAAAGAGTATTCGTTAAAATACCAGTATGCCACTGTGTGTTAATCATTGTGAAAGCAGG
>CACRXP010001283.1:46288-70012 GCA_902702965.1 Spirometra erinaceieuropaei
AAATTTCGGATAATCTATTATTGCCTAGTACTCAGTAGACACGAAATTTGGCAATTAATAGAAGGTGATCTGAGAAGAAAGAAGTGCTCACCGGATCAAGGGAATTGCATAGCGGACGTTTCGGAGACTTTGGCCGACTCTCCAATTTCAAAACGTTTAGGGCAAAATCGACCAGAATTTGGAATAAACAGCCGGATACACTGTCGTTAGGCCGATCGATTTTTTTCTTCTTTCGTCGCCTTGGCCCTCTGACCGTCTTTTGTGATTGTTGGTGGCCTCCTGTGGTGTGTGCCGCCATCCAATTTGGGGTCAGTTCCGCTTATGTCCCCCATTTGGGTAAATTAATCGACGGGCCGTGTGTACTCGGTGTTCTTAAGCTCCGTGTGACCGTCTTGTCCTGGTCATGGTGCATGTAGCGACGTAGGACTTCGCAGGCAGCAGGAAGGTCTAGATGCATGTTGGTGGCATTGGCACCTGAGTACCAAGCCTCAAGTGTGAGACGTTCTGTCCTTGAGCTCACGAGGTTGAATGCAAAAGACAGTGAATAATGTAAATGTGGTGCACTGTTATATGTGCGATATGATCCGTCCTCTTGGCTGTTTGTGTTTCGTGATGTCAGCCACTTGCGACCTCTCTCATATCCGGTCTGCTTGACTCAAACTTGGCACAGGGACCAGGGGGATGAGGACAGGCCAGGACGTGGTAGATGCAACACATATCAACATAAACTAATTCACGCTCAATTCGCTGTCCCTTCTCTCACCCTGCTGCTGTAGAGCACACAGTGCACATCGTCGAAATGGACGCCCCAGCTGTCCTTATGTGGGATGGGCTCTGAGTACACTCACCACACACCCACCCACTCTGCCTGCCCAATGAAGTTGGTGATTAGTTCCAATGTCGTCTACCACAAGCCAGCTCTCAGAGCATGCCTAAAAATGGAGATATTGTGGGCTGAGCCAAAAGCCGGGTTGCCGGTCGGGCCAAGCAATCGGGCATGATCATCTCGACGAAGTAGCCCAAACCGTTTGCCGGCGACGCGCGCGAAACTGCTAGCGAACATGAATATTTACTGGCTGTGGGGCGAGTGGATGCTGCGCGTCACTCATGCACGCCTACACCTGCTCTTCCAGTGTTGACTTGCCTACAGTCGACTGGAGCTACAGTGGATGCGGCTAGATGAGGCATTAATATCAACATATCCGCATGGGAAATGATGCGTGGTCACTACTGGTGTTGAAGAAAGGGAGCAAACGGTGTAAGCAGATTTTTCATCTCACCGACTGGACAACATTTATAGGACTGCAGATCGTCGAGTAGGCTCAAAGCCTTCTTCTGATAATCAGATTTGTCAAACACTGCTGTACCACGACCTTTGTCAGCCGGCAGGATGATTCTGTCTTTATCCGCTTTTAGGCTTTTTTAACGCTTGCGGTTCTTCTTTGCTGAGAGTTTCACTCTTCTTGTGTTGCATTAACAAAGAGGAGGTTTTGTGGCCAGTAGACTCTCTCGTCTCTTCTGACGTTTGTATTAGTTGAAGAACAGATTCCAAAGCGGCAATTAACTCTGAGGGGAATGCAGTGTCTCCTGTTCTGAAAGTGACTCCACGTCACAGGACTGCAGGTTGTGTACCGGTGAGGGATTTAGACGAAAGGTTGTGGACAAGGTCGCCCGACGAGTTATCTCAGCCAGCTGATCTTAGTTTGGCCAATTTTACTGATTATCATTTGTCCTTTTTGGCACGTTCTTTTCCGGCATGTTTGAGAATGGTTTCCTCAATGTCCTTCGATCCTTTCCCAGTTGTTGCCTCGAAATATGGCTTGAATTGAGCAATTTCTCGGCTGTAACGTTACAGCCTTTGATGGCAGTCATGTATATGTACTCTAGTCATTCGTCTTCCGTGTCGCGACAAAGTTTCTCATGCCAATGTTGAAGCTGAAGCCCGAGTTAGCGGAGTCCCCTCATTCGCATAGACAGCTATTAAACAGGGCCCCTTAAACGGAAATAGTTTGGATATTGTGAAGTGCATAGTCGTCCACGGACTTCGTGAATCAACCGGCAGTAATACTAGATGTAAAATAAATGAGGGTATCACGAACTCGCAAGAGCGTCTGAGTGAGATAATAAATGCGAATGAATAAATTAAGATTTTAAAACTTTCCCGACTGAACAGTAAGGAAAACGCGAACTCTTAATGCTTGCCAAGTATTAACCAAAGCTCAGGGGTCGGTATGTCGATGACACCTTCGCCGTTGTCAAAACAACTGATATTGAACACCTAGAGGAACTACTGAACTCGGTTAGCCCGAATATCCAAATTGCAGACTCTCCTACAAGAGCACAAATCGGCCACTCGGATGTTAGACCCTAACTCTCAACTAGCAACACACGGTGGAGAAATTGGGCATCATTTCGATCTCCAGAGAGTTACCATCTATCCAATGCCCACTCCATCAACAGGCATCTGGAACTTCCTGCAGCTTACGAAGTCCTACGTCATCACAATCGTGGAGTTCAGAACCAAACAATCACACCGGACTTAAGAATGCCATACAGAGACAGCCCGACGCTGAGCTTACTCGGTGAGGAAGAACATGAACCGCCAGACCGACCGCCCGGCTAAAGTCCAATCAGCTCCCCTCGACGGAGTGGTGACTCATAAATCACACTGGCAAAACGCCCGTCAACCCTCTCCCGACAGGGCAAGGCAGCGAGAGGAGAGAAAAATCGATCAGCATGAGGCCGACCAATGGGGCATGACACTTGGGATTTCTGGCCGATTAAGAGCACTTTACGCTTTGACAATGGGGAGCCGGCCAAGCTCTTCGCAACATCAGCATCTAAATAAACCCGCTCCGGTTAGCATATCTTTTACTTTGAATAACCTGAACTGTAAAAGGAAATAACTGAAGTCTTTAAAAGTAGTTTTGGGAATCAAAATTTAAAGGAACGTCTACTCAGACGAACGGCATGGGAAATTCCCGGTCATATTCTACAGACTGCACTATAGAAGAGAGGAAGTAATGAAGGACGTCGAAAATGGAAATGAAAACGAAAAAGAGTAAGAAGAGAAGGTGCTGATAATAATGAACGGAGTGATGGTGGACGTCTGACATTCTGACGTAAGTCAAACCGAAAGTAGAGGTAATGCCGTAATCATTATCATCCTCATCATCGTCATCATTATCTTCACCACAATCCTTATAAATATAACCATCATCACTATCACAATAATCTTCAATGTTAGGGGGCGCTCACCGATCGTTCATACGGATCGGTGAGCGCCCCCTAACATTGTATATTCCCGATCGAAAACCGACAGGGCAACGGGCTCGTGGCCCGGTGAGTAGAGGCGTTGACTTCTAAACCAACAGGTCGCGAGTTCGAGGCTCGGGTGTTCCACACTTCGGGCTTGGGTATGGCTGGCTGACGACGGCGAATAAGCCAGGAATGGCCATTCCAGTCTCCCTTGTCTTTGTCGGTAATACCATTCTGCCTACAATGATCTTCTTCGTCGTTATCGACGACATCATCAGTGCAACCACCATCCTCGTCATAATCATTAAGAACGACTTCATCGGCACGAACATCAACAGCCACAACCACGTCATCCTTTCCAGCAGTGCAACAATTCTAACGCAAAATCACCGATCTTGTCAACGCAACTCCAACGTCATCGGCGCCACCAACACCAAATCACTAGGGTAATGCTGTCCCATTTCATTACAACATCAAATATTGTTGCCTGAATCTCAGTAACCACTTTATTTTACATTTACCAAAGAGCGGTTGAGTGACGAGTTGTTTGTGATCGAACTAATAAATAGCAGGATAATACATGCAGGGGATTCCTCTAGAAATCTCAATAACAGCACAGCAGCAATGTCAGACTGCACTGCGATTATTTATTTGGCTATGCTAATCTAACAATAGGGAATTGCACTGCCTCAGGTAACAGGGCAACCCGTTGAATGCGTATGCATGAATGACGCAGGATCGCTGACGTGACGGATCAGTGCCCCGCATGTAAACAAATGAGAGGAAGTTCAGCAAGATGACTGCTTGCCCAGACTTTATGCAGCAACTGCAGAAAATACTATTGAAGACACATGTCATTTATGGTCAGTTAATGTTTACGTAAAGAATCTAATGTCACCGCTACTGCAACTGCTGCTGTTGCTGTTGCTGTTGCTGCTGCTGCTGCTGGTGCTGCTGCTGCTGCTGCTGCTGCTGCTGCTGCTGCTGCTGCTGCTGCTGCTGCTGCTGCTGCTGCTGCTGCTGCTGCTGCTGCTGCTGCTGCTGCTGCTGGCGTGGTTTCTGTCAGGCGACGGTCTCATAGCTTTGAATATAACACTACCACCTAGACCCCGTTTAGAGGGCACATCAGACTTCTCAATATAACGGCGCAAGGAACGTATGCAAGTGCTCGCATTTCCAGTCTCGCCGCATTAATATGTACAGGAGGTGGGCTAACTTATGAAATGTCAACCGAAATTCCGTAATCCGTTTTCGTCTCGAAAAGACTAATTAAGTGGGGTTGTAAAACTAGTCAGCCTGTAACATAATTCTATAATACTTCAGTTACCTCAGGATGCCGGCTTTCGAAGGAACTTCTTTCCGGCTGCATGCAAAAACCATACTCTTCAAAAATGACTACTTATTTAGCATGCATTTTTACTGATTGATTTTCAATGCTCCTAACAGTCCAACTATATTTAATGCAAAACATGGATAAAAATATTTATTCTATCGCATATTCGTCTTCTCATAATTTTATATTCGAAGGTAGGACATAATTCGGTTTTAAAAAGTGGGACTTTAAAATACCGTGAAATGGCCGTTCATAAATCATTTTGTTTCTGCCTTTAACAATGTGGCTTGTAAAGTTAACAATATGAATCAAATTCACTGCCAAATTTTGTGAAAACTATACGGTGCTCTTTCTTACCGTAGAGAAATATGTAGTTTCCTGTACGCGGAAAATATACGGTTTGGAGTATGTAAACGCTGAATGCAAGTGTAACGGTAGAGCGGGCTCGAAATTAATCGGGAATTGGAAAAATTTCTGAAAACCAAATTATGCCCTTCCTTCGAGTATAAAATTACAAGAAGCCGTAGTTTTTTTACCGAAGGCGCAGAAGAATGAATATTTTTGTGCATGTTCTCCATTAAATATAAATGAATATTTGAGGGCTTCGAAAATCAATGAAAAAATTGCATGCTACATAAGTAATCATTTCTAACAGAATGGTGTTGTTGCATGCAGCCGAAAGGAAGTTCCTTCGAAAGCCGGCATCCTGAGGTAACTGAATTATTATAGAATTATGTTGAGGCTGACTAATGTTACAAACCTACTTAATTAATCGTTTTCGAAACGAAAATACATTTCGGAATTTCCGTTGACATTTCATGAGTTAGCCCACCGGCCGAACATGCTACTTAACTGGACAAGCTATGCAGGGGCAAATTTCCTCTCCCAACGACTTTGCACGTACCATCTCCGTCTGGAGACTCACTGAACATTTTGACTGAAGTTAATGAACAGTCGACAGCTCGGCAAGCGACGCTCACACACGGGAGTATCGACTCCTTCTGTAGAAAACCCAACAATATCACAAGCATTGAAGCACCATGATCGCCTACCGCACGGAGATATTACTACTGACGTCGCCAGGGAAGACGCAAAATTATGCAACCAAGGGAAATGGGTACACCGGCAGAATGACCAGTACCTAGCGCGGGATAACTAGCCTGTTCGTCAGCGACCAATAGATGAGATACAAAAAAACCACACGTGACTGAGTGTGGTGGAGAGTACGCACAGTCAACCAGAGGCTCCACCCCTATTCTATGCAGTGAAGAATGCCTCCTACAAAAGTCAGTCCGGTTCAGTAAAAAGCCGGGTTGCCGGTTGGGTCAGGTAATTTGCATGGAAGGAAACCTTTAGCACGAAGTAGCCCAAACCGTGTGCCGGCGTCAGACGCCGCCTCGAAAACACACATGAACAGCATCTCGCGAGCGGCGGCGGTGGTTGGTATGTGTAGACCAGGTTCGGCGCACTTGCGTTTCAATGCACCGATGAGCATGTTTTCTCACCCCGTACACCAGCCGCTATTCCACTTCTCTCAAAGACTGCGAGATACAAACTGATGACTATCAAGTGCTAGGACGAGACCAAAACAAGATAAGTGCTTGTGGCTTTGCCTTGTGTATCTTCGAGAATGCAAGCTAACAAGAAAAGTCCCGCGTAAACTCGCGAGTTCGACATACGACGTACGCACAGAGGAGCATCAGCTGAACCGCGTGAACTAACCAGCCAACTAGTTGACCACTAAGATGAATGTGCGCGCTATTGCTCAGCTCTGGGCAATTTGGGCCGCCGATGTTGACAACAGCAACCGTGGTCATGCGCACTCTCTCCCTGCGACTAAGCCTATGCAAGCATGTCGTTCGAGCAGTATATTAATGTTATTATATTACTGCCTATCTTTCAGTAAAGTTTATTTTTTATTATTGTCCCAGGTCGGTTGAATATGAGAGTTGGCCTTCAATGCGTCTACCTCAGAAACTCAGACAGCACTAATTATCCATAGACAGACAACTGTTCAGCACCTTTAATAACGTTAATGTTTTTAACACTTGGAAAAATTCGTTTATCTGTCTGGTTTCGAAATCTTTGCTAATCTAAAAAACTTCTGTAGCTCTTTGATGTTTCCATTTTCAAGTTTTTGATATAATTAGCTTCCTTTTAACAAATAGGGAGTTCAAAGGCTCAACACCTATGTTTCCCTCAAATCAACTGAAACTGAGTTATGGGGGGAGGTTGTTGCGCTTGTTGATTGATTGAGAACCCGACAATCATGACTCGAGCAGTTCACGGCTCACTCGGTTGTCACCATTCGCGTCTGGATTAGTCTTCTAGGCTTCTCCAATGCAGATCCGGTAAAGGATTCCGAATAATTATTGCCGTGGCAATGTGTCTTTCGGTCTCATGATATGGTGCCTTTTGGCTGCCTCCGGTCAGTGTGAAACACCAATTCTGAGAGGTGTTAGAAGGCGACTGACGACTTCCGTGACATTCTTAACTTACGAACGGTCTTGCCAAAATTTAGGATTGGTTAGATTTCATCTCTCGTCTCCTTTGCGTAGACACTGGAAGATAGATGCTACGCATGTCCGCCCCATCATACAATAATTCACCCGCAAGTCACCAGCACTGCAGACACCCCATTTCGGGAACGCGGTAACCTCCGCTAAATGGCGGCAGTCCAAGTGGCGACATGATGCTGCACAGGCCATGAAGTAATCAGGCTCGTCTTCCAACGAGGTCACACTTTCGTGCGAAGGGACATCTCGAGAAGTTTTGCGCAAACTCGCGAGTTCGACATGCGACGCCCACACACGCAGAGGAGCACCAGCTGAGCCTGTAAACAAACCAGCCAACCAGCTGACCACAGAGATCAACGTCCGCGATATTGTTCCGCCAGCTTCACCTCAGGAGAGACAGTCAGTAGGCCGATGAGTTACAGGGGGCGGCATCTGGCCCTGACTTCTTCCATAAGAAAGCTGAATGAACGCCTAAAGGAGTACTCCTTGAAGAATCGCCGTTTGGGCAAGGTAGGTAGGAGTGACTTTCGGTGTGAAGCAGCCCAAAGCATTTGTCGGCACCAAATGCCCCTTGGCAGCGCACATAAAGTGCTTCTCGTGGCGGGAGAGCCGGACCCACGAATGATGCCTCAATCATGCTGGCGCCTGAGTGACTCTGCAGCGGGCGTTGTCCTCGTCCTAGTCACACGAGAGTTCTGTCGTCGTTTCCGACGATGTCCACCGTGTGCTACACAGCAGGGTGGGAGCAGAGAAGGTGCGTAAATTAGTTTATAGTGAGTGCAGACTTGCACAGCACCTACTGCACTCTCTCTCCACCAATATCCAAACTGAACCCGGTGTCAAGACACAGTCAATGAGATCGGAGGTGGGGGGGGGGGCACGGCTGGACACGCACCTAGGCGTGACACCACATCCCCTGGTTTTTAATACGCATTCGGGAGCGCAAGCGCATCTACTGGCAGGGAACCAGGTGTCAGGGAACTGCCAGCACATACGAGGCTGCGAGAGCCATGGTTTGCTGATACTGACATAGCACACGCTAACAGACCTTTTGACCCAGATGGGTGACACGTGGTCCTGCATTTAGCCTGGGTCGTCACCCTCCTGGGTTTGCTAACCAGACAGTCGTCGACTGAGAGGCACTACCCACAAAGCACACACACACACTACTCACATACATGAGAGTGTCACAGACAGCTTGAGAAAGGGCCGTGACAGCCTGGCTCTCAGCCCATCAGTCCGCATAGCCATACAACACACAGCTGGGCAGACTGCGTGGACTGAGTTGGGGCGTCCGTCTGCTGTCTTCCGAGCCTCGGCGCCCGACGCAACGTCTTCGTCTCAGACACCGATCACACATGCTGCGTGGGAGTTGCATGGAGAAGGAGCCGAGACGCACACATCCGAACTTGCTTGGGAGATGGCAGTTGGATGCTGGAGTCATTTATCGGATCTGGTGCAGTTGCGGAAAAAGCAACTACGTTGGAGAAACCGAAAGACAGCTCAGAACACGAATGGTTGAACACGCTGCAGCGGTGCGAAGAAATGACGCCAGCTCTCAAGTTGCGGCTCATTCGACGAGATCCGGCCACACATTCAAATTCGACGAGGCGGAAATTCTCGCAAGAGAAGTCAACCGCGTGAGCCGGCAGCTGTTTGAGTCATGATTTACTGGCCCCAAGTCCATTAACAGGTGCAATGATCCTTCCCTTCCATACTCGGTGCTGAGACTTCGCCTAGGCGGAGTAATTAACCACGCGGGAAGTGCACAGCTGAAGACTTTTCTCAACGCCAGGGTCGGTGGATCAGATGGTCAAGAAATCATCACATCAACATCCAACGCACGTAATGAAATTGCAGCAATTAACGACGCGAATGTCGACCATCAAACAGTCAGCACACCAAGTGCAACGATCCCTGATGAAGGGGGAGCCGTGAATGTGCATAAGCATGCGATAGCATGGCGACTGCATCCTATAAATACTGCAGCCTCTTGTGCATGAACCACCCGTATCTGATGTTGTCTCTGATGATGGGTTTGAGCAGGAATCCGAAACGTTAGGCTAATAAAGCTCTTGTCCCAGCGATCGTGTCGCCTTCTTCAAGACTGCTTCCTGGAACACGTCTCTTCATTTCTATTGACTGAGTTTTGGCGTCAATCGGCTGCCTTCCGAACCACTGCGCTTGATGCCCCGCTCGAACCGCATGGAGACGGATCCGATAGGCACAATTCCCATTTTCGGGGAAGTTAGAGGTTGGGTGCTTCCAATGGATGATGTTGAAGAGCGATTAGATGCCGTAGGACATGCTGGGGGAGAGGGGATGGGTGACGGAAATCAGAGCATTCGCGCGTCCCTCTAAGAGAACTGTTTGCTAAAATATAAATACAAATATATAAATATAATTACATGAAGGAGTGAAAATGTACAAAATTAACAGTGTTTATAGGTGTCTCAAGGGCAATTAAGTCATTAACACTCATCTTCCCCATGCCGCGCGCATGACGAGGTCGGCGGGTTTTGGTCCTTAGAGCTGCGGGAGGGGGGTTAGCGAGTCCTTGAGTGATGTTCTTGGATTGAGTACACGGAGTACCCATCACTGTAATCAGGGATTTGAGGCGGCAAGTCGTCATCACGTGAGGTTGGCGTTGGCCACGGCAGAGAGAGCGCTTGTGTCAGGGTTTTCTTACAGCATAGCACTGTATTCGCTAGCCGTATAGCCACTGCCTCGGCCGTTGCTAGTATGCGTTGGCGTAGGCCTTTAGAGAAGCTTGTTGGTGTCCGATAGACAACCTGAAATGCTTCCTTGGCATCGACTCGGCGATCCGCATCGATTAAATGTGCGAGAATAGAACTCGAAATCGATCGGGTCTCACCTCTGTCTAGCCAGGCGGGCATATGTTCACGCACCCTCTTTAACAGGCGTCTCGTTGTACGGCCGATGTATCCCGCTCCACAGGAGCAAGTAAATGAGTAGATGCACATTTATGTGGCCTCCAACGGTAGTCTGTCTTTACCTCCCAAACGCAGGAGGGGAGAGTTTATGAAACAGACGCCTAAATTCGCCGCGGGGAATGCTCTTGTGACAGCTGTATTTAAGCGCTGTCTGACTAGTTGGCTCTCTGCGTCTTTTGATTTAAAAAATAGGTTTTTATTATGGGACTCCTTAAGACCTCAATATATCCATTCCTATTGGATTGTACTTGTATTTTTATTAATGATATTCATGGATTATGCAATATTATGCTTATAAAATGCAAGATTGCAAGAGCTTTACATGGCTCTCTTAAGGCACAGAGGGGTGTCTGATATTTTGGAGCGCAAAGTGCTCACTGTGGCCTGAAAAAGCTAAAGGCAGATGCAAAGTTGGACTGGACTCAAAATTATTGGGGAATTAAATAATCTTCTCGAAGGCAAAAGGTGCTCTTTCTTTGTGTATACAATTTGAAGAGAGAGTAATTCGCTGCCAAATTGATACAAGAAAGCATTTATTTGATTCTGTTTTCTATAAAATCTATTTGGATTTATAAAGATAGCCAAATCAATGTCCACAGTTCATACCTCATCAAAAATCCTTTTACTTTGTGCCGTTTTTACAGGAAGACGAAAAGAACTTTATTTAAGTCTTGGCGAGTTCCAAATATTATGATACTACAGTAGGTGGGCTTACTCATGAAATTTCAATCCAAATTCCAAAATAGGTTTTCGTTACGAAAAGATTAAATGAGGAATGTTGTAAAACTTATCAGCCTGCAGCATAATTTTATAATAATTCAGTTACCTCAGGATGCTGACTTTCGACCGAACTTCCTACCGGCGGCATGCAAAAACTGCACTGTGTAAAAAATGACTGCTTACGTAGCATGCATTTTCTCATTGATTTTCGATGCACCTAAACGTCCTATTAGATTCACTGGAAAACATGAATGAAATATTTCATTTTTCGTTAATTCGGCAGGCAATTACGTCTTCTTCCACTTTTACACTCGAAGGAGGGATATAATTCGATTTTTAAAACTTTTCTATTTCACGAATAAGTTTGAACCCGCTCTGCCGTTATACTTGCATCCAGGGTTTCCAAACTCAAATTCGCGGAAATATACCCGTATATTTTCCTTTTACTTAAAATCACGGATTTCTCTTCGGTATTAGAAGGAGACTACATAGGTTTCATAAATTTCCGCAGTGGATTCGGTCCATATTATGAACTTTACAAGCCACATTGGTAAATACATACACATGACGATTTATGAACGGCCATTTCACGGTATTGAAATGTCTCACAATTAGAAACTTTTTTAAAAACCGAATAATAATCCTCCGTCGAGTATCAAATTGGAAGAAAGCATGATTTTCTACCGAATTAGAGAAAGATTGAGTACTTTTATTCGTGTTTTCAATAAAGTATAATTGGACTTTTAGGGGCATCGAAAGTCAATGAGAAAAATGCATGCTATGTAAGCAGCCATTTTTACACAGTGCAGTTTTTGCTTGCCGATGGAAGGAAGTTCGTTTGAAAGCCATCATCCTGAGGTAACTGAATTATTATAAAATTATGCTGCAGGCTGATTAGTTTTACAACACTACTTAATTAATCTTTTCAAAATGAAAACCTATTTCGGAATTTTGGTTGGCCTTACATGAGTTAGCCTACCTACTGTACCTGACGGGAAAATCAGTAATGCAAATCTGTCTACATAAGGGTTCCGATCCGAAAACGCATTCCAGAATTCCTGCTAACGTCTCATCAGAACACACGGTGGACATCGTCGAAATCGACGCATGAGCTGCGGCACTGTGGTGGTCCTATGTCGTACAGTCACCACACACACCCACTCACCCACTCCGCCTGCCCGTAGAAGCAGGTGATGAGTTCCAATGTCTCCTACCACAAACCAACTCTCAGGGCATGCCTAAAAGTGGACTTATTGCAGGCAGTGCCAGAAGCCGGGTCGCCGGCCGGGCCAAGCAATTGGGCATGATGATCTCAACGAAGTAGTCCAAACCGTTTGCCGGCGATTATTGCGAACGTGCTAGCGAACATGAATATTTACTGACGGTAGGGCGAGTTGATGTCGCGTCGGAGGTGAGCTGCGCGTCGCTCATGCATGCCTATAACTGCCCTTCCGGTGTCGACTTGCCTAGAGTCGACTAGAGCAACAGTGGATGCAGCTCGTGCATGCTTTCTGACCAACAGTTTCTGCTGCGGTCACCAGGGATTTCTTGCGAGCGTAGAAGGGATTGTCTCTCCCGAACGCTGAAATGCATACGTACTCAATTTCTAAGCAACAAAATCTTCTTTAAATGGATATTTGCATTTTGACTACAATGGTCCTGTCAGTAATTTTTTCGCTCCCAGTCGCACGGCCTCCACTATTGTAGTTTGCAGACGTAATGCATTTTTCACTGAAATTCCCCTAATTGTCATAACTTGAGTTCGAATGCGACATCGACATTGAACGCGTGTTTAGGAGCTACCCTCAGACCTCACACTTGTAATGTGTGGTGTTGGAAGGTATAATATTAGTATGTTGCACTTTGAATCAAATTATGCCTTGTTCAGTCTGCTCGTCTCTTCGAGATACGTCCTCTCTGTCATTTTGCCAAGGAAAATGCAATGCGATCACAGCTGCTGACTATTGGGCGTGTACCGGACTTATTTGCTCCTCCCAATTTGAGCCGCTTCCTATCGGACTGCTCTTGTGGAACTTCCTGTGCGTTTTCTCGCTCTTCTTTTCCAGGCTGGAGTTCTGTGTTTTGGCCTCAGCTTTGCTCTCAATATTTTGCCACGCATAAAATTCACAGTGAAAATATAAAATATGGGAATTTTCAATCGGCTTCTTGACTTCATCCACTCATACTTGTATAACCTGAAACAAATGGTCTTCGAAAGGTCCTCATTCTTGAATGAAACATCTACTATAAGACAGCGTATTAGTGTCCCTTCTATTCTGGCCTTACGTTAAGTGAATATTCGTCAACAGATAGGAATGTCACTATTTTATTTTACTCATGCATGTACGTTTCCTCTCCGAAACCATGGTCAACAATGTATGGAAAAAATGCAGTTTGTGACTGACTCCAAGACTGGCTTGGAGTGGAATTCGGAATAATAATCCCTTTCTTAGCGACGGCATCTCCTCCTATTTAATTCGGATACATCCAAATACCTCCTACTCGTTCGGATGCCAGTGAGTTAATCTTAAATTTCCACGGGTTAGGTACTGCAATTCGACTAGTGGCCACTACTGCCATGTTATCCACCATTATTACTACCGCCAGAATCATCAACAACTAAGGGCAGTCCAAAAGGTTCCACGACTAGGCACCGACGGCACCAAATATTATCATTACCCCGGTAGTTTTCTCACTAATTAATGTCGCTGTCGTAAACATATCCCTCATAATGTTTGCGATCATCAATAGCATCACCAGAATCATTATCGTCATAAAAATCCTCATGTTATTAGTCATCAGCAACATAGAGAGCACAGTAAAAACAATACTAACGTTAAAATCACCGATCTTGTCTACGCAACGGTAACATCATCAGCGCCACCAACTCCGAGGCACGATTGTACATCATCACCTAAATCTCAGTAATGTCTACATTTTACATTTACTAGAAGATGGTCGAGCGAGGAGTTAGTTGTCATCAACCTAGTAAACGTCACTATTTCGGTGAAATAGGATTCCTCCAGGAACCCCAGTTACAGCGTAGCAGGAATGTCAGTTTGAGCTGCGGTGATTGACTTGGCCATGAAAATATAACAGTATGCAACTGCTCTGTTTCAGGGTAGAGGTCGATTTGTTGAATGCTTAATTAACCGAAATTTCGAAATGGGCTTTCGTTTCGAAAAGGTAACATAGGTAACTTTGTAAAACTATTTATCTTGCAGCATAATTATATAATAATTCATTTACCTAAGGATACATGCTTTTAAATGAATTTCTTATCGGCTGCATTGAATCACCACACTCCGTACTAAATGACTTCCTATTTAGCATGAATTTTCCCATTGGCCTTTAATATCCTTTATAGTCCAGTTGTATTTTATGAAAAACATGAATAAAACATATTCATTCTCTTAATTATTCAGTATAAAATTACGCCGTCTTCCAATTTTAAAGTCGAAGAAATAGTGTGATTCGATCTTACAAAAAATTTTCAATCCCCGAATAATTTGAAACCCTGACCTTCCGTTAAACTTGCATTCAAGTTTTTTCCAACTATTAGCCATATAATTTCCGCGTATGGAAATACGTACGTTCCTCTATGGTATTGATAGGAGACACTAAAAGGTTCATAAAATTTACCACGGGATTTGAGACGTGCTTTAAACTGTACATGTCATATATGCAATTGCAGAGACACGATGCTTTGTGGACAGGCATTTATGGTATTAAAATCTCAAATTTTTTAAAACTGAATTATATCTTTTGTAAAATTCAAAATTAAAATAAGACGTAAATTTATACTAAATGAATAAAAGAATGAAATTTTTTATGTCGGTTTTCCATAACATATAACAGAATTTTTATGGGCATCGAAGGTCAATGGGAAACATTCATGCTACATAAGTAGGCATTTTTTATGGAGTGTGGTGTTTGCATGCGGCCGATTGTGTCCCCCTTTAGGGTTAATTGATTGACGGGCCGTGTTTGCTCGGTAGTCTTAAGCTCCGTGTGACCGTCTCCTCTTGTCATGGCGTATGTAATAACGCAGGACTTCATAGGCTACAGGAGTGTCTAGATGGCTGTTGATGGAATGGGCATCGGAGTACCAAACCCCAAGTGTAAGACGTTCTGTCCATGATCTGACGAGCATGAATTAAAAACACAATGAATAATAAAAATGTATCGTAATGTTATATTGTTGGATGATTCGTCCTGATGCGGTAGTAATATCAACATATCCGCATGGGGAGAGGAGTGATGTCAACGTCTACAGGGCGTGGTCACTACCGGTGCTGAAGAAAGAGAGCAAATGGCGTAAGCTGTTATTTTATCCCCGGAATTCCTAATAATATCCTCCACCGACGACCTCTCCTTGGCATTGTAAATACCTCTCCTTCTTACCTGATGCGGATATTTGGCGTCTGGAATCTCGGACCGCTGGTCTTAGATACTCCACTCGTACATCAGTCTGTCGGTCCTTAGTTAGAAAAACTCACATGTATCCGTCCACTTACTTTTTAAGTAATTTAAGCTCTCAACCTTTTTTCTCCAACATTTCGTCACTCTCACTAAAAGTACGCGCAAATTCTGATGCAGAAAATCCTATAGCTTCAAGTGCTGAACTTAATTGTAAACCGAAACTGTAGGGAAGCGCACTGTGATGGAGCAGACCCGAACATCCCATGATGACATACTATTGCCTAGTACGCAGTAGTAATCATGTTTTGCACTTGATAAACTATACTTGAGCGGCCACTCAATAGCAAAAACATCGCCAAATATTACTCGGCCTTCAGATTTGGTCATGACAATTGAAACGCTTCAGGATGTAGGCAAATTTAGAGACAGCTGGCTGAAATCCGTGAGGAATTCAAGTATCGTCCTGATGAATAAACTTGAGGAAATGGGAAATAATTTCGGGGATTGCAGAGACATGTCATGCATTTAAACAAATGCAGCCAAACCGAAGATTATGGATGGATCGTTCAAATTCGATGAAACAACTTCTGGAGGGGTGAACAAATCATACGTATTGCTGTCGCTGCTTCGGTTCACGGCGATATACCGACCCACGACCTTGAAAACATCACTTCTGCATAAGCGCCTTTCTTGATCAAATTAATAAGTAATTTAGTATCATTGTGCCTTTGGAAAGAATGCAGTCTACATGAGAAAACTCTCTTTGTCCCTTGGATATTTGCGCGGCAAGGAACGTCCCTAGCCTAGAGTAGTAACCGATGCCTGCGTGTACAATGTGGATCGGACATGGGAATAGACACTACTTACCGGTACTACAAGTAGCCTAACTCCATAAATCTGGGACTACCTATTCCTTTTTCCTAACTTCAACTCAAATCCTCTTATCATCAACTGCAACCTCTAGATCTTACCATTAACCCTATCTTTAACTCCGGCCCAAAAACCATTCGCAATGCGTGTGGGCACATGTTCCTTAGCCCTGGCAGAATGTGGCGGACATGAAAGACGGGGACTGTTCAACCTTTCGATCGTAGAGCTAAAACCACAGTCTGCTGCTCACATGTGGTTACCCCTTTGCGGCGGATATGAGAGTACTCACCATTTACTCACCCAATCCGCCTGCCCATTGGAGCAAGTGATGAGTTCAAATTTCTTCAAGCAAAGCCAAAACCCAAAGCATACTTAAAGTGGATTTATTATTAGGCTGAGCCAAAACTCGGATCGGCGGTGGGGCCAAGTAATTTCGAATGTGGATCGCTGCGAAGTAGCCCAAACCGTTTGCCGGCGTAAGGCGCTGCCTTGCTAGAGCACATGAATATTTACTGGCGGTGGAGTGATTCGATGTCGCGTCGGAGGTGAGCAGTTGCGCGTCTGTCATGCATGCCTACAAGTACTCTTCCAGTGGCGACTTGCTTACAGTCGGCTAACCGCTGCAGTGGATGCGATATGCCTTCATACATACCGGTAAAGGATAGAGGCGACGTAGGCGTAGTAATAGCAAATGATTTATTATCGAAACCCGACTAAAATAGAGGATAAAATAGAGGACTCATGTAGACCTAAATCTGTTAACGATTCGCTAAAATGCACAGGTCAACGGAATGATACGGAAAAACGGCACGTACATAAAGTAAACGTATCGATATAGAGAAATAACAATAAGAGTATCGAAAATGTCGGATCTAGGAAAAATAAACGAAACCAGGGACTTGAGAGAGGAGAGAGGAAATGAGAGAGAGGAAATGCGCTTTATTTTGAAATCGTAAGTTCAAAATTTTCAGCAAAAAATTGGCTCCATTCACTGTGGGTAGTAAATAAGTTAAGAGATTATTCAACAGTCAAAGAAACGATTATTGTGGGGATAGTTCAAGTCTGAGCTTCTGTATTTCTGTCTCTTCGCACGTAAGATAGCGCGCTAGGAATGGCAATACAGAGGCTCGAAAAGCCGATGTGCGACAGGGTATAAGACGGAAGTTGCGGCGCATCGGGCGGGAAGACTTGGCAGCCATAAGATCGGAATGTAGGGGATGGGCAACGTCATCTAGAATTCGACCAGCAAATTGCTTGACCGCATTGAAGTGTCGTTGTAAGATTGTGTCAACTAAAAAAATATGAGAAACGCCAGCAGCAGAAGAGAGCATGCGGAGGATTCGTTTCAAAATTAGAAGATCCTTTTTTAACAGAGCAGGAAAAACGACAGGAGAACAGTATAGGATAAGAGGAAGAATGCAGGCATCAATGAATCGCCAGACTAAGGGTTGAGGTGTGTAGTAGGAACGTAAACGACGAATGTAGTAAAGGAATTTACGATTTTTAATAAATATGGACTCAATATGGAGGGAAAAAGAAAGATTTGAGGACAAAGTAACACCGAGATACCTGAAAGAGGATGCCTCATTAGGAAGAATGTCAGAGGAATCAGGGTTAGGAGGGGGCCGCAGTCGAAAAATACACTGAACGCATTTTTGGTTGTTAATTAGGAGACCATTTTCCTCCGACCACGCTAGGACATGGCTTAGGCCATCCTTTAGAGACCGGAGGTGTGTCTGACTTTTGAGAGGGTGTCCAACAACCACATCGTCAGCATACTTGATCAGAAGACAGTCATTAGGGGACCTGAGATCATCAGTGTGGAGGGAGAAAAGGTGAGGGGATAGAATGGAACCTTGAAGAACACCGCAGTCATTGGGAAGGGTCGAAGATTTTCGCTTGCCAGATTGGACAAATTGGGTGCGGAAGCTAAAATAATCGCTCAGCCAAGAGACGACCCAGCCTGAAGAGCCACATGCGGAGGTTTTGGAAAGAAGAAGAGGACGCGGGACGGTATTGAAGGCGGAGGAGTAATCAAGAAAAGCGCACGCATACTCGCGGCAACCCTTGTCTAATGCTTTTAGAGCATAGTGGACCACAAGAGCGACAGCAACTAAAGTACTCCGTTTAGCTTTGTATGCAAATTGTAAGGGGTCGGAAAAACTGGAAGAAAAAGGCTTTATGATATCTAGGGCAACTCTTTCAGCAAGCTTTAGTATTGCAGAGGAGCAGGCAATTGGGCGAAAAGATTTAGGACCAAAGTTAGCAGGCTTTTTAGGGATGGGAGTGATTCTCACTGTACGCCAGGCGTCGGGAACGGTGCGTCGGTAAGCGTCAATTCAAGTCCACGTGACGGCAAATTCTGAATAGGAGGGGGAGCAACGAAATAGCCCGTTTAAAACAATCGTCTGTTACGCGCCTATCTAACGCACACCTTCTACGGCTTTGCTGGCGCAAATTCATTCCTATTGGTTATCAATTATTTTTTCAGTCTCAATGGCCTTGAGCGTCCAACTACGTCCTAAGTAATTGCCCCATGGTGTTTAGGTTAGATTTCGTATTTTTTAACTGCCTGGCTGTTATAATGTGACTGTTGTATTCTCTCAGATAACTTCTATACTCTTTGGGATATTCTCCTGCAAGACAGCATTCCTGGCCAACTTTTTCCACTGCCTTTTAGTTGTCCCACCCGTTAAGCCCCCGGTTTCGGTGGTTCACGTAATACAGGCAACATGCCCTTCCTACCTGGAACCAAGGCAGCGTTTTTGATCCTTGCCGCCAACGCCCAGGGCACATTTACAAGCCAAGCTAGTGTTGACAATGCCCAAACCGTTTTCCGGCGTAAGGCACCGACTTGCTAGAGCACATGAATATTTACTGGCGGTGGGGTGAGTCTATGTCGCGTCGGAGGTGAGCAGTTGCGCGTCTGTCATGCATGCCTGCAAGTGCCCTTCCAGTGGCGACTTGCTTACAGTCGACCAGAGGAATAGTGGATACCGCTCATGCATGCTGCGACTGCAATTCGCAGGGAATTCAAGCGAACTCCAAATCACCATATACAACGAAAAAAACTGACCTAGAACAATAATACCAAGAAAAGCAATCATAAGTGAAGGATATTCGAGCACCGGAACACTGTGTTAATTGTCCTGAGCTTTCAGACTCGTACAGGCTTCCATCGTCAAAGGTCAATCATCGACCGACGGCGCAAGATTGGAGGTGGCTACGCAGGGCTCTGTATGCCGGCGCCAGATCGATAAGTCGGCTGACTGAGTTCGTACCCGAGGCCCAGGCTTCAACCAATTCTCGGCCTGTTTTGGTTCCAGCGTGGACGACTATTTTGGTGGCTGCGAAGTTAAACTCGTAACCCATTTCGTAGTTGTGAGCGACCGCTTGTGATAATGCGTCGCCTCGTCGCACAGCCAGCTTATGTTCGTATATGCGCGATCCGAGCATGTGCCCAGTCTGTCCTGTATATTTACAAAGACAATTTTGATACGGAGTACGATACATTACTCCAACGGAAGGAAACGGGTGAAATTACCCATAATCTACAATATAGACGACGGCAAGGAATGTCTACTCCAAAAGTCGGTCTGGTGCAGTCAGTGCAGCAAAACGCCGGGTTGCCCGTCCGGCCAATCATCTGGGGGTAGTAATGGCATTAACGAAGTAGCCCAAACTGTGTGCCGGCGTCAGGTGCTGCCTCGACAGCAAACGTGAATAACATCTCGCAGGCGGCGGGAGGTGCCTGACGGGCGCCGTCAGACGCGTTCAGTAGCATGCCTGAGCATATTTACTCTCCCCCTACGCCAGCCGCGCCTCCAATTTTTTCTCCATTTATTTTGAAGGCTGTGAAATACTAATCGATGGCTTTCAAGTGCTAGGACGAGACCAAATCAAAAGATGGAGTGATGGGGTGGCTCCATTTATCAGGAATGCAGTTTGAATGCTAGCCTGCTGAGTACTGTACAAACGAGCATGAGCTGATGATACTGCGGTGCCTTCTCTTGGTTCATAGACCTGAACCCTTCACTGTCACTAATGTGTATGCGGCTCCAGGCCCCCCAAATGGGTCACGTGGTGGATGCGTTGGATTAACACGGGGGCCATATCGGATTCTGGCAGGCGTTATCTGATTTGCACAGCATAGCAAATGCCAACATTTGCGGGCGCGGTTGCCGGCAGAGGTCGCGCACACTGGGACCCCTGCTCATCCACCTAATGTTGTTGCTGTTTGGTCAAAAAGCCTGGGGGGTCTGGAATGGAGCGTCCGTGGAGCTCGATCGTGCCATCCACTGCGGTCTCCCCCGCCTCCAGTCTTCTTAACTCTGTCTTGACATCGGGTCCAGGTGGGGAATGGGGAAGTGGCAGTGTAGTAGGTGCTGCGCAAGTCTGCATTCACTATAAACTAATTCACGCGAAAGTCACCGTCCCAGCTCCACCTGGCTGTGGAGTGCACGGTGGACACCGTAGGAAACGACGGTCGAACTCTCGTGTGGTTAGGAGGAAGACAACGTCCGCTGCGGAGTCACTCAGGCGCCAGTAAGCTTGAGGCATCATTCGTGGGTCCGGCTATCCCGCCACGAGAAGCACTTCATGTGTGCTGGCAAAGTGGCGTTTGGTGCCGGCAAACACTTTGGGCTGCATCACACCGAAAGTCACACCAACCACCCGGCCCTACCGGCGATTCTGCAAGGAGTACCCATTTAGGCGTTCATTTAGCTTTCTTATGGAAGAAGTCAAGGACAGATGCCACCCCCTGCAACTCCTCGGAGTACTGACTGCCTCTCCCGGGGTGAAGCTGGCGGAGCGATAGCGCGCACGTTGACCTCAGTGGTCAGCTGGTTGGCTGCTTAGTTCACGGGCTCAACTGGTGCACCTCTGTGCTTGTGGGCGTCGCATGTTGAACTCGCGAGTTAACGCGAAACGTCTCGAGATGTCCCTTCGCACGAAAGTGTGACCTCGTTGGAAGACGAGCTTCATGCCTACATGGTCTGTGCAACATCATGTCGACATTTCGACCGCCGACGTTTAGCGGAGGTCACCGCGTTCCCGAAAGGGGTATGTGCAGCGCTGAGGAGTTGCGGATGAATTAGTCCATAATGGGGCGGACTTGCGTAGCATCTATCATTTTGTACCTACGAAAACAGGACGGGAGCCGAAATCTAACCGGCTCCAAATTTTGGCAAGACCTCCCGTACGTGAAGAATGTCACGGAAGCCGTCAGTCGCCTTCGAAAACCTCTTATAATTGGAGTTGCACACTGATCGGAGGCAATCATAAGGCGCCACATCATGAGGCCAAAAGACACATTGCCACAGCAAAAACATCCGGAGTCCTTTACCGGATCTGGATTGGAGAAACCGGAAGACTAACCTGGACGCGAATGGTGACAACCGCCTGAGCCGCCAACTGTTCGGATCATGATTGTCCGGTTCTCAATCAATCAACAAGCGCAAGGACCTCTCCGCCCCATACTCCAGTTTCAGTTGATTTGAGGGAAACATAGTTGTTGAACCTTTAAACCTCCTATTTGTTACAAGGAAGCGAATTATATCAAAAATTTCAAAATGGAAACATCAAACAGCTACAGAAGTTTTCTTCAGATTGACAAAGTTCTCGAAAGCAGACAGATAAACTAATTGTTCCAAGTGTTAAAGACATTAACGTTATTAAATGTGCTGTACAGTTGTCTGTCTATGGATAATTGACGGTATCTCAGTTTCTGAGGAAGACGCATTGAATGCTAACACTAACATTCAACTGACCTGTTACAATAATAAAACGAAACGTTACTGAAATGTAGGCAGTAATATAATAATATTAATATACTGCTCGAACGAGGTGCTTGCCTAGGCTTAGTCGCAGGGAGAGAGTGCGCATGATCATGGTTGCTGCAGTCAACGTCGGCGGGCCAAATTGCCCAGAGCTGAGCAATAGCGTGCATATTCACCTCAGTGATCAACTGGTTGGCTGGCTAGTTCACAGGCTCAGCTGGTGCTCATCTGTGCGTGTGGGCGTCGCATGTCGAACTCGCGAGTTTACGCTGGACTTTTCTTGTTAGGCTGTATTCTCGAAGACATACAGGGCAAAGCCACAAGCTCTTATTTTGTTTCGATCTCCTCCTAGCATTTGATTGTCATCAGTTTGCATTTCGCAGTCTTTGACAGAAGTGGAATAGCGAGAATACATGCTCATCGGTGCATCGAAGCGCAAGCGCGCCGAACGTGGTCTACACCCACCCGTTGTCGTCGCCGCCGCTCGCGCGATGCTGTTCATGTGTGTTTTCAAGGTGGCGCCTGACGCCGGCACACGGTTTGGGCTACTTCGCGATAAAGATTGCCTTCCTTGCAAACTTCCGCAAACTACCTGGCCCGACCGGCAACCCGGCTTTTTGCCCAACCGGACTGGCTGTTGTAGGAGGCATTCTTCACTGCGTGGAATAGAGGTGGAGCCTCTGGTTGACTGTGCGTACTCTCCACCACACTCAGTCACGTGTGGTGTTCCTGTATCTCATCTATTGGCCGGTGAGGAACAGGCTAGTTATCCCGCGCCAGGTACTGGTCATTCTGCCGGTGTACCCATTTCCCATGGCTGCGTTATTTTGCGCCTTCCCTGGCGACGTCAGTAGTAATATCTCCGTGCGGTAGACGATCATGGTGCTTCTATCCTTGTGAGATTGCCGGTTTGCCTACAGAAGGAATCGATACTCAATGTTTGAGCGTCGCTTGCCGAGCTGGCGAATGTTCATTAACATTAGTCAAAATGTTCAGGGAGTCTCTAGACGGAGATGGTACGTGTGAAGTCGTTGGGAGAGGAAAGTTGCCCCTGTATAGCTTGTCCATTTAAGTAGCATGCACATATTAATGACAGTCATGCAGAGACCGATTTCTGCAGTTGGGCTGGAACTGAGAGCACTGGCACGAGTTCCTTGCGCTACAATATTGTGAAGTACGAAATATTCCCTGAACGACGTCTTATGGTGAGAAAGGATGGGGTCTAGGTGGCAGTGTTATTTTCAAAGTCATGGGGCAGTTGCCTGACAGAAACCACGCCAGCAGCGACAGCAGCGGCGACGGCGACAGTAAATTCTTTACGTAGACATTAACTGACCATAAATGACATGTGTCTTCTATGGTTTTTTTGCAGTTGCTACATAAAGTCTGGGCGCGCAGTCATCTAGCTGAGCTTCCTCTCATTTGTTTGCATGTGAGGTACTGATCTGTCATTCCAGTGATCCTGCGTCATTCATGCATGCGCATTCAGCAGGTTGCCCCTGTTAGCTGAGACGGTGCAGTTCCCTTCTGTTAGAATTGCATAGCCAAATCAATCATCGCTGTACAATCTGACATTGCCGCTGTGCTGTTATTGACGTTCATTGGGGAACCCCGGCGTATAATGTCCTGCTATTTACTAATTCGATCACACATGAGACGTCACTCAACCCTACTCCCGTAAATGTAAAAAAGAGTAATTACTGAAAATTAGGCAATAATGTGCGATTTGAAAGGCAATTCGCGAGCATACGTCTGCTTTCGATAAATTCTCTTCAAGCCTGTACATTTATGGCCATTGTAGTAATGGATTAAACGATACGGGCAAGAAGATAATTAAGCTGTACCTCGGGTTTGGAGAGGGGAGGGGAGGG
>CACRXP010001283.1:90478-105743 GCA_902702965.1 Spirometra erinaceieuropaei
AACGACGACGACTACTACTACCACTACTACTGCTGCGGCTGCTGCTGCTGCTGCTGCTGCTACTACTACTACTACTACTACTACTACTACTACTACTACTACTACTACTACTACTACTACTACTACTACTACTACTACTGTAGCCCTTACTCTCTAACCGACATTTTTCTGGTACGTCTGTGGTGAGGTACCGGACTAATTTAACTTTGGCAATTTAGTCCCGTTATCTTTGACCGGATTACTTGTTTGACTGTGACGAAAAACAACACACCTGAACAACCTGCCTTGCTGGCCTGCTTTGCTATCGCGCTCTGTTGTCAGGTTACTTAACGTTCAGATTCTCTATATTATTCACTGCTCAGTTTTACTTGCTGCGTATAAGGCTAGGGGCTCGTGAGATATAACTTGTTAATTCGTGAGAACGTTACCATTTACGTCACGTCCTTCGTGTCTTCTTCATTTATCTGACTTCCGTCTTTCAATGAAAAACGAAAACGTTTTTCAGAAGGCGTAAACAGATGGTGAGGCGGCACGATGGAGCGTAAATTGTCCAATTCTTTCGTGTTACCGCCTACCTTTTGTAATCGTTTCTTTAAAAAGCCCAAAATGCTGTCCTTCTTCTTCTTCTTCTTCTTCTTCTTCTTCTTCTTCTTCTTCTTCTCCCTCTTCTTTCTCTCCTTCTTCTTCTTCTTCTTCTTCTTCTTCTTCTTCTTCTTCTTCTTCTTTTTCCCAAAACCTACTCCAGTAAAGCAGTCTGAACCCGTACAGCTAGGTGGCTGACCGCCTGTTCCCAAACCTCCGAATCGCGCTGTGCTTGAGGTCGTTCAGGCCGTGTACCTTGAAGTTTCAGTGGGTGTCTCTGAGAGCGGCCAAAGTGCCTCCTTCCCCTCCCCCCCTCCTCCCCCTCCTCTTCTTCTTATTTTCCCCTCTCTCCTCATCCTTCCTCTACTTCTCCTTCTTGTTATTTTTCTCACTCCGTCCTCTTCTTGCTCTTCTTACTTCCCCTCCTTCTCCTCTTTTCCCTTTTTACCTCCTCCTCCTCCTCTTCTTCTTCTTCTTCTTCTTCTTCTTCTTCTTCTTCTTCTTCTCCATCCTTTTCTACTACTTTAACAGACGAATTTGACTTGAAATGTTTCATCTTTTCCTTTGAATGTCCTACAGCGCATATTCTGTATTTCATTACCGACAAAGACAAGGGAGAGTGGAATGGCCATTTCTGGTTTATCAGCCGTCATCAGCCAGTCATAACCAACCCCGAAGTGTGGAACACCCGAGGCTCGAAATCGCGACCTGTTAGTTGGAAGTCCACGCCTCTAACCACTGGGCCACGAGTGCATATTCTACACCGTTTCCACAACGGAAATGTCGGAAAACTAGACACGGTTCACGGAATTCGGAGAATTGCCTTCATCAGAGATACATGCATCCATGACGAGATTAACGCCAACGAGGCAGAAAGTGGTTCTCCATTGACATATTTTATACGTTACGGACGTACACAAACGTGTCGAACCCAGGCCGTTAAAGCGAAGGCATTGGATCCAGCTCTAGGAGAGAATAGTTTATTCAGTTGTCCTTTCAAACTGGTACTTAAATGCATGCATCACATGACTTTTCCCGTCTGACTTCTCATGGATCTACCTGGCGGGTTCCTTCGCGGTCCTGCCTTGACCATGCGCTGGGACACAGCTCAAAATTCTGGCGCCAAATCGGCCATTCACGGATTATAGGAATCCAAAATTCAGTAGCAAAACCACCCTGTGGAATTGACATCAGTCTTCAAAACTGCTCACCACCATCCGGGCAAGGCAAGGCCCCTGCTGGGTCTACCAAAGTGACTAATCGGGAATCTGGTGGAAATAACCCTGTGAGGTCTGCATCTGCCGGGGTATAGTCATCTTTCATGGTGCGCCAAAGTACGGGTAAATGCAAGATTCTTCCCGTCACCTAATTGGCTTCGTCCGCTTTCTTTCTATTCGCTAACACTTGAAGTATAACTTTGGAGGTAGCAAAAATCTCCTGTTACCACTGTATTATTGACAATACCTGCACGGGACTCAATTAAACTATTATTATCAGTATTGCAAGAATTTACGCGTAAAAGTAGTGTCAGTGTAAATTAGTGAACTTTAGCCTGTCGCTTCCGATGAGTATATGCTTGACAGAAAGATATCGTGTGGGGAACTACTGAGAGTCCCTTGGTTGAGTGTTTACAGGTGGGATCGAACGGTACGACAATCACCAACTTCACGGGGGTCCACTTTCAGAAAGAGGATGCAACAAAAAAGGGATATTAGTGGTCGTTGCAAGAAGCTTGGTCTAATTCTCACTGCTCATTGGCAGCAGATGGGCCGAACCCTTGCAAACGCATCATCCAGCGTAAGAAATTCGGTGAAAAAAGGTTACTTCCGGTGCATACCACTGTTGGTTTTGCAGAGTTAAGTGCAACACTTTTCTGCAGCCTTTTAGAATATTTGCATATAAAGGTGATCGGACCTGACTTCTGACCTCTTCCGATAATTTTGCTGAAAGATCCTCCAGGGATTTCAGTCAAAATTAACAGTCGCTGTTGGGTGCTCATCATTTAAATTTGAACTGCAAAAGAAAGTGGTCCTTTTTAAGGATAACCATTTACGAATGTAATACCCTCTCCACGCCAGTATTTTAGTTCTATTGCTACCAATATAGTGGTCGATGTTTCCTGTTTTTCATGTCTTCGACTTTTATTGTGCAGGTTCCTATCTGTTTGCAAAATTACGAAGAGGAAGGTATTTCGGCTTGTGCGTTGAAGGTCTCGAAAATGATCTGTGCTTTGTAAATCGCTCATAAAACGGCTCTCTCTAACCCGCTTACACCGACCCTTTCATAGCGTAATGAAACTAATGCTTAAATGAGAAAGAGGACTGGTTGAGCACCGGAAGCCTCGAATGACAACTCGGTCAATCGATTTGTCGACCTGGCTTTGGCGTACGGGGCTCTGCGCAGTCACCACCAGTCTTGCATCATCGGTCGATGAGTGGGTAGCGCCCCCCTATAATTGTCACTCGCTCTGTTGTTGATACTGTCTCTGACGATGAACTCCTGCACGAGCTCAGGACAATAAACAAACTGCTGTGGATCCGAACATGTTTTCTTCTCTGCCTATACCTACACGTGGATCTCGAACTATCGTCTGCATTCGGGAAAACCAATGTTATTTAACATCATTTATAAGTGTAATCAACCAAGGAAATCATATGGGCAACACTGATGGCCTATCGATTAACCGAAGCCTTCGCGACTAGGCCATCCAGCGGAGCAAAATCCCTGGTTCACATGTCTGAGTTTTTAACTTGGACCTGTATTGGGATGGCGCAAATTGATCGGTACACATAGACTACTGACTTCCGGACAGTAACACCGACTGACGAATTTAATTTTCAAGCGAGACTGTGCCCGGCAGGATGGCAGTACTTTTCATTTCGCCGGTAGTGTACAGTGAATGACCGATCTCATGTAGTGTTAGCCGAAATTTTGAGTAAAATTGCAGTCAAACAGGCTTTAGAGCAGCTCTAGTTAATCTCCCTTTGCATTGTGGTCAATAATTTGTTCCTGGAAGTTTTCTGCGAATTAGAAATTATTTGTTTTACAGACGGCACGGAGAATTATATTTCCCTTTCTTCACAAAACATTTTACAACATGGCAAATGTCCCTAAACATTTTAACATGCGCAAACAGATCACAAATCGTATATAGGGGTTGAAATGAGGGTACTTTCCTTTTTTATAATTTTCGAGGAAAAAAATAAGAAACTGATGTTCCTAGGCCGGTTTATTCATAACTGTGTCACCTAATGTTTACTATAACGTCAGTCTATCTTTACATTCGCCGAGGATTGCCTTGTTTTGTGAAATTCCGTGGATTTTAATGTGAAATGAGAAATAAACTCATGTGTAGCCCCTTCTTTTGATCACAGCCTCTTAGGATGATCTTGTAAAGTCCTAAACACCCGAGGATTCGTAGGTTGTTACGACCGTCTGATGCCAAGGCTTCATTCCAGCATAATACACCATTCTGCACACAGGCTGTGGCGAAAATACAGTGAGTTGCCGATCTCATGAAATGAAACTTCGATTAGAAAGGATTAATTGGGTGTGGCTGTAATATCAATTAGCATGTGGTATAATCCTGTAGTAGTTCGGACTCGCCGGGATGCCGAATTTTGAATGCACTTCTTTTTGACCTCCTGTAGAAGCCACACTCAGTAAAAAATGACTACTTGAATAGCATATATTTTCACATTGATTTTGGATGGTTTTATAAATTCAAATATATCTTCTAGAAAACATGCCCAAAATATGCTCTCTTTTATTCGTTCGGGAGTAAATCACATTGTATTTATATTTTATGTCTTAAGAAAGTTTATCTTTTGGTTTTAAAAAGTTTCCAATTATGAGTTTTTTAAGTCCGTGCAATGTCCATACGTACAGCATCGCACATGCCCGTTTACCAATGCTCCTCATGAAATGCACAATATAGTCCGCATTCATTGAAAAATTTTATGAATTCTATATGATATATTCCCGAAGACATAGAGAAATATATGATTTTCCTTACGCGGAACATATACAAATTGTAGACTGCAATCGTTAAACGCTAATGCAACGTCTGATTGAGCTCGAAATTATTCGGGAATCGGGAAACGCTTTTAAAACCTGAATCTACCCTTTCTTCGGGCATAAAGTGTGAAAACAATGTGATTTTCTGCCAACAGAGTAAAAGGAAACATATTTTGGGCATGTTTACTAGGAAATATATTTTCATTTACAAGACCATCGAAAATCAATGTGAAAATACAGGCTAATCAAGTAGACATTTTTTGCCGAGTGGGTTTTCTACAGGAGGTCGAAAAGAAGAGCGTTCAAAAGCCGACATCCCGGCGAGTCCGAACTACCACAGGATTATGCCTCAGGATAATTAATATTACAACCCCACCCAAGTAATCCTTCCTAGTCGAAAACGCATTTCCAAATGTCGGCCAACATTTCATGAGATCGGCCACTGACAGTAACTCGCTGGACGAATGTAGCGCGACATGAACGCGTCGCTCTTGCTGCCGACCTTCCCAACTGCGAAGCAGCCTTAAATCTGTACTTAAAGGAATGCCGAAGAGAGACAAGAGAGACTAGGGTGATGATTTCTGGCTTATTAACTCTCATCAGCCAGCTATACATAACCCCATGTTTGGTCCCGCGTCCTCTGGTCATCTAGCGTTAGTAAGTCAAACACTCCACCAGCTGAGTCACAGGCTCGTTGTCCTGTCGTTCACCATGCCGTTGCTTGCGGTTTTCAGTATCAGGGAATTTGAGTATGAAAGACTTAAACTAAACAATAAACTAGACCCGAGGTTGATCACATGATCCAGCTGCTTACAGAGTTCTGGTTTTCTCCTCCGTATTGCAGCAGTCTCGGGAGACGACTGGGCGTCTCCTGCACTTTTCCGAGGCAGCAGGATCACGTGATCCACCTCGCACTGTCATCGTGAGGAACGATAATGACCATAGATAAAATGTGCTTATGTGATTCATTATTGAAGAAGTCTCATATTTCCCATATACGCTGACCAGATCTCTTAACTACTTTGCAGCTGAAGTAATGTCTAGCATTCGAGATCAGCAAGTACGTATGGTAATCAGTTAACTTAATTCGCGAAAGAACCGCATCTCCGATCACGCAGAATTTTATTTCGGGCAAAAAAGAACGTTCTGTGAAGACAAATGGGACATCGGGAAGCCTAAGCAAATACCCGGTGACTTCTCTCTAGCTCATACGCACAAAGGATAAAAGATAACCGTCCCGGTACGAACACAATTTTTTTAGAGCTAATTCAGTGTAGAATCATCCTACTTCCGCTCTTAATCTACTCCCCACCTGCGACCAAACAGAGACCTTCTATGGCGGACTTTCACGACGACTCCGTACACACGCTTCCCCACATATACATATGCAGTAGGTGGGCTAACTCATGAAATGTCAATCGAAATTCCGAAATGCGTTTTCGTTTCGAAAAGATTACTTAAGCAGGGTTGTAAAACTAATCAGCATGCAGCATAATTCTACAATAATTCAGTTATCTCACGATGCCGGCTTTTAAACGAACTTCTGTCCGGCTGCATGAAAACTATACACTGTAAAAAGATTACCTATATAGCATGCATTTTACTCATTGATTTTCCATGTCCCTTAAAGTTCCATTATGTTTCAAGGAAAACAGTCATAAAAAATATTTACTCTTCTGCTCATTCGGTAGGATTCAGTTTTCAAAAATTTCTCCAATTCCAAATTATTCTGAACTCGCTTTACCGTTGCACTTGGATTCAGGGTTTCCAGCCTATAAGCCGTATATTTTCAGCGTACGGGAAACCCATACATTTCTTTACGGTATTAAGTGGACATCATATGGTGTTCATAAAAATTAGCAGTGGATTTGAGTAATGTTGTTAACTTTGCAAGTCACATTGGTAAATGCAGAGACATGATGTTTTATGAACGGCCATTTCACGGTATTTAAAAGTCTCACAATTAGAAACTTTTTTAAAACCGAATTATACCCCTTCTTCGAGTATAAAATTAGAAGACGTAATTATCTACCGAATGAGCAAAAGAATGGATATTTTATGCATGTTTTCCATGAAATATAATTAAACATTTAGGGGCATCGAAAATCAATGAGGAAAATTCATGCTACATAGGTAGTCATTTATGCAGAGTATAGTTTTCGCATGCAAACAGACAAAAGTTCATTCGAAAGCCGGCACCCTGAGGTAACTGGATTATACAATTTTGCTGCAAGATGATTAATTTTGCAACCCTTCTTAAATAATCTTTTCCAACCGAAGACGCATTTCATGAGTTATCCCACCCACTGTATGTATATTGTGATGGCAGAGGGACGCTCATCGATCGTTTTTACGGAACTCACTCGTCGCGTTGTGCCTTAGTGCTCAACCAGCATCCGCACAGCGGCGCAGGATATAGGCACAGTAGCACTGCCGACAAAGACAAGGGAGACTGGAATGGCCATTTCCGGCTATAACTGACTGTCGACGGCTAATGAGCCAGAAATAGCCATTCCAGTCTCCCTTGTCTTTGTCGGTAATACCGTTCTGCACACACATATACATGAAGACTCATTTCGAGTAATTCAATGAACTTGCCTGGTGCCTAGGACGACCAACTATGGAGGGGAAGACTGCCCTTGGCGCATCATCACCGGCGAAACCAGCCTTACACATGCCCGAACCGTTGTCGATCACTAGAGCCGCGTTGTCCTCGTCCGCCATTGCCAGCAGAGATGTTTTACTGATGCCTAACCTTCGACAACTGATTATAAACCCAGTGTGGTGCCATTTTTGTGTTCACGCGACAACCGGCCATCTTCGGGGCCCTTTTACGCAGTTCGAGGGTGAGGTCGCCGGAGACTTCGGGGGTTGGGTGAGCGCTCGTCAATGACCTCGTTAAATTCTTACGCCCTTTCACGTCATGCAGCCCCCCTCCCTCCCCCCAACTCTTCTACATACGATTCTAAACAGCGCAAAAACATAGGTTCTAAGTGCTACTCAAGAATCGCGAATTTTGTAATCTCCAGGGTTGCAAAGTCCTGCGTTTGAAAAGCCATCACCGGTCAAACCAAGAAAGGCCTGATTCATGCATAAAATTATTCATATGGAGATCGATCGGTAATTTGAAGTCGTGAGAGTTTTTCGAAAAGGCTTAGTTGACGACTGTTGGATTAGTTGGGCGACCACTATTCTCATCTCAAAAAACACTCAATTTCCCTGCCCTGCTTCAGCTAATTCTTTTCGCTTGTTCGGTTGATTCTGATGTTGGATGCACTTTTAGTTCATATCGTCCTCAAACAGATGATTACTGTTTCAGCTGAGAATGAGTATCACCTCCAGACTCATGATTCGGAATTTTCTATGAGACATTTCGGAACAAATTTAAAAAATCTACCTTCAGATGCAACAATTTAGGGTTAGATTGACACTCTAACCATCGCGAATGACAATGTCCACAGTGTGTCCCACAGCAAAGTGAGCTCAGGAACGGTGAAACGCTAGTGAATTATTTTGTGGTGGAAACCGACTTGCGTAGCATCTGTCACATCCTCTCGTCCACCACTAACCTGATCCCTGGGGTAAGACTAAATCAGGACGACTAGATGAGAGATCGGGAACAGTGGCTGACGAAGTTAACCAACCCGTTTAACTGTGCCACACAGGCCTCGTTCACGCACGACGGATCCGGATACAGTATGATTGGGAGTGTCATAGCGGTTACATTAAGAAGGAGTACCTGCAGTCGGGATCTCCATCTTGAGAGCGACAGCAAGTTACCCCGGGGACCGAGTTGACCTCAATCCCTCTCCCATGTGTCCGTCCGCTGGCTAAGGTGGTCAGCCATCTGATGCTCGACACAAACGATGGGCGCGGCGCGAGCCTGCGACGGGGCGTGCAGACATACACCCCTTCTGTAAAATTTTTATGGACAGTGCAGACTCATTCATGAGTGTTTTGCTCTGATCCGGTTCCGGTGTCGATCCAGGGCATCTCCTGCATGACTGCAGGCTGAATTAATACTCGCTGAATCAGTCCCCGGTATTGAACTTAACTGAAACTGATCATGCCACACTACCTGGAATTTATCTCTTCTATCCATGACGTCAGTGGGAATAAAAATGCCGGACTGTCTGTTCTTCTCGCCGCATGAGAATCAGCTATCAAGTAGTGCTTACTCGCAACTGTTTAGCAATTTGTGCCACGACTGACGAACGATGGCCAACACAAATGCAAGAGCAGGGACTATCGGTGAGACGATTCTTTCAAACGCCCGCCAGGCGTCAATCAGCAGTGTGCAATTTGCGGGACGGATGGAAAGCAAGTAGAGATATGGCTAAAGTCTTGCAATCAGTTCAACCAAAAGTTTGATTCACGTCTCTCAATCTGCGCAACTGACCCATAAAAACTCATCAATAAGAAGCAGTCAGTGGTAAGACAGCAAGAGAGCTCACAACTTGACTTTGATTTACTTTAACTCCGTTTAATCTCAGATAATGCATCTCAGCATGTATACAAGATGTCAGGTAAGACCCCATCCTCTCCCAGATCGACTTTCTTGCTTTGTTTTCAAGAGGCCGGCCGTCAACCGATACTGGGCTTTCGTTTAAACATGGCGCGTGCCGTTGGCATTAATGAATACCCTGTGGACATCGCCGCCAACGAAGGTTAAACATCTATTGACTCAACTGTGAAAAACTCGGAGACTCGGTAGGATTCGAACCCACGACAGCAAGGGGAAGGCTTTAGTATAGCCGACACTCTAGCCAACTGAGCTACGAGGCCCCACCGGGAGACGTGATTTTAATAACATTTGAGTCAAGTAACCCACCCAACCTACTGCAACGTCTGGAATTCACCAAATCTGATGCAGTAAGCTGACTGCCCAAGCAGTATTTCTTGAGTAATGCATCTCGAATCCACCAGATGACTGCCAGATTCCCGCAATTAATAGGTTTTTATAGCAGATTTTGAATAATGTTCACTGATACAAGGGACGGAAGAGGAATACAACAGAAGTGATGATCCGTCTGTATAAAGAGGTGATACCAACATACCAGCTAGACAACCGTTGGGGATTGCAGCGCCAAAAGTGTCACGTCATTCGAACAAGTCTGTTCAGTTCAAAGGATATTATACCACCAGCGGCAAATCTAACCTCAAGTGCCTGAATTGCAGCTCTATGCATGCTGTGTGAAACGGCGGCAAAGAATTATGAATTTAAACTAACCCAGTCCTCAAATACGCCGATGAATTCGAAAAGGCGAACTCTATAGATGTACGCCGAATCGTTAGAACTTACGTTAGTGTGCGAGCCTAATAATCGATAGAATAAGGCATGGAGACGCTGTCAAGGTTCGGTTTGATCATATAAGAGAGAGGGCAGGGCATTACCATGGCGAAATAAAATCTCTTTCGTTGGTGATAGCGGTCGTTGCAACCGCATAGTCCGAACACGCATAAAGATCGTGCTGATTGGTGGAAGATGGGGGAGAGTAGTCATCAATGAGATGTCATGGTGCCCTAAGATGGACATACTCGACTTACTTTTATGAGTCGGCCTATTGCCTTCCTTCGGTGTGGACAGTTCGGTGAGCAGTAATTATCTAGCCTTCTTTTACTAAGCAGCATGACCAGCCGCCACTAAAGTGCCTTTCAGAGTCCAAACAACTGCATTACCACGTCCACCGAGTTACCAATTATGCCTATGGCGCTGCCCTCCACAATGATGGGTTCGAGAATGGATCCGTAACATCAGGCGAATGAGGTACTTGTGCAGACACTCAGGTCTCCTACTTCTCATTCACCTCCTGGAACTCACCTTCTTGCGTGTATCGGAAATTAGTAGTCCTGTTAATGATTATGGTTAGGCCTTCCACAGTCCAGCTACTTGTACGCATATGTTACCATAGCACGTGCGCGGTTGCCCGATAAATCTTCCGAGTCAACTGTGATCCATCTCTGTTCCTGATGCCCTTGTGTCTTGGCCATCAGATGGCATTTATGGGCTGAGTATGCTTTTGGAGGCTAGGTACCGAAGCCTGCTCTGATAAGCATCATCTCAGCCCTCATGGTAAGATCTCTCTCCTCTCCCCTACTTGGTTGGCTGTTTGCAGCTTCTAAAGCCAGATCTACCTTGCCGTCGACTGACTAGCGTCAAGAGATGTTTGGTAAACTGGGTTGCGTGCTAACTTATTTTGTTATTGCCTTCAGGTTTTGATCAAGGCACGGGTAGTTGCTTAGCTGTACTCTCCCCCCCTCCCGGGTTCTCTTAAAACCCTTCGTGACTCGCCTTCCGTTATCTTCAGTCTACTATTTTTAGTGTCCAAAGCTGGCAGCTTTTATTTTGGATTGAAGTACTCACTTTGCAGCTGCTAGCGTAGCTCTCAAACTCACTCACTCCATGACCACGCAGTCGCTCACATGCTCCTAATGAGTAATCACTCGCGCGCAAAATTACAGCCTTTAACAGTGATGAACAATCCCCTCTCCACTGACTGACTCAGACAAATATTGTTCACATTGAAACCTAGGCGTCGGCTTCGCCGCCAGCGTCTCTTCTGCGCAAGGCCATGCACTTTGTCTGCTACCCCGACTCCTGACTCGGAATTAACAGTGCTTCGGTAATTTACCCACATAAATCCAGAACCAGGTCTGACAAGACTCGTTCTCAAGTAATAGATGTTGATGTTAGGCACTGTCATTTGACCGCTGAAGTCGTGTCAGAAACCACGCGGAGGACGTTAAGGGACGCAGCGATGAGCCAAGCAGGTGCAGAAAACTCGGAGATTTTAGCTGAAACCTACGCCAGATGTATTGTAGACCATTTATCGGTGTTCCTAAAGCTGATCTGCTTTTTAATCCTGATCAACTGGCAATCCCTATCTAGGATTTGAGGCATATATGCAGGATACGCCTTCGTATTTCCTGTTACATTACAGCCAGCTGAGTCAATGCTATTCCTAAGTCGACGGCATGTAACCTGTTTTTCAATCTGAATACAGATAGTCCGATGTTAACAGGAGTTTGTATACCATTTATCTGTTCGCCAAGAAATGCTAGCAGACTGCTTGGTTTATTGTCCCTGAAAATATTGAATAAACACTGTGGACGGTCGATTTCCATTTTACAATCAGGTTAGATTGCTGCACTCCTACAAACATTACAATAAAGGGTCTTTAATTAATTTGAACTTAGGTGCAAATTCAGAACCACAGATCACCTGTGAAAAGCGCAAAGCCTTTAAAGTGACAAAGAAGGTGTCGGAAGATGCCTGGTCTTCACCTTGACTCTGAGTCTATAGAATTTCTGGTAATTGTTAACAATCTAAACGGTGGTTGAAGTTGACACTTACTATTAGAAAGGAAAGAGAGACTTTCTTGCACTAGTCAAGGAAACACTGTTGACTTTCCACGGACCCTCAAAGATGGCCTTGAATCCATGCTACCTAGAAAGGATGATTGAAGGGGGTCGGATTCCGATTTTTCATAGAACAGCTAAACAGTACTGAACCATGTATAAGTTTGCTTTTTATAACAGATTCACGGCAGGGATCGGTTACGTTGTCCGGGTCCCAAACGTAAGTGCAATGTGGGCATTGAAAGTACAGTAAGTTGAAGGGGGATGCTGAGATCGTTAGCAGGGAAAGTAACCAATGGCTAAAACGGAGAAGGCAACCTGATGTATGACAAATCTGCCGCAAGATTGAAGAAAGGCCAGAATCCCCGCAAAAGACCCGGCTGACAGGACACGCATGCCAGCAATACCCAAAACCAAACGGTGACCTCAAAAGTAAACCTAAACTTTAACGTAATTATAAACACAACGCTAACCCTAGACTTAACACTAAAACTTACCCTAAACCAATCACAAACCCTAGTCCTAACCCTAGGCATAGCCTTAGCCCTGACCCAAATCCTAACCCTAACCTTATCTCAGTCTGACTCTAACCCAAACTCCAAAACCAACCTACCTCTAAACCGAAACGTCAGATTGCCCTTTTCCTTTCTACTGTTGGCTACTTTCCCACTAACGATTTCAGCATCCCCATTGGTTTATTTTACTTTGAATGCCCACATTGCTCTTACACTTGGGACCAGGACAGATCCGCCACCAAAATAAGTTTCGGTATTGGGGTTTTTCAAACCCGTTTGGGATTATGCGGACTTGGCTTTGTGGTGGTTTTTATAGAAACCTAGTATAGGAGACCTAGATGAGATGGAGCCGACAAAGACAAGGGAGACCGGAATGGCCATTTCTGGCTTAGTAGTCGTCATCAGCCAGTCATACCCAACCCCAAGTATGGATCACTTGAGATTCGAACCCGGGATCTTTAGTCATGGATTGTCTACCATTGAGCCACGGACCCGTTGTCCTGTCGGTTGTGATCGGGAATATCAATTATGACAGTGGGCGTTCGCCGAACAGGTTACGGAACATGCTCGTTCCGCTGTGCCGTAAAAATGCTTGGTGAACGTCCCTCTACCATTATATATTCACGGTCGCAACCGACAAGACAACGAGCCCGTGACTCAGTTGTTAGAGGCGTTGGACGTCTAACCAACAGGCAGCGGAATCGAGCCCCAGGTGTCTCACACTACAGGGTTGGGTATGATTGGCTGACGACGGCCAAAAAGCCAGAAATGGCCACTCCAGTTCCCCTTGTCTTTGTCAGCAGTAACATTCTGAGTAATCGATTATTTCGCAAAATCTGATGTAATTTCAACATAAGTATTCGGATCAAACCTGAGGTGTGCTAATTTCTGGGGTAATAAAAAAAGCTTAGTTCTAGCTCTCTTGTCAGCTGAACGCCTCTGTCGCGATGACAACTTGAACCGGACGAAAATCATGGCAGTAGAACCTGGACCAGGAGCACACACATGCCTGCAGCCGTACCTGACCACAACAACAGCGTCGTGGGGTGATTGTGCAGCCATTGCGTCTCAGTCTTATCGACTGTTTTCTACAAATCCTGTCTTAGGTTACATCAGTTGCATCTGACCTCAGCTGCTTGTACGCTCATCTTTAATTTTTTATTTTTGAAAACCCGTTATTGACCACCGCACTACCAAACAAGCACTCTCGGACCAGTTTGGCGAAATGATGCAACGGCAGAAGGAGGCATGAATTCGTGGCATATTCTCACCTTCAATGGTATTCTTCGCTGTTTCATAATAGAATATCAGAGCCGAAGGTATAGACATGCTGAGCGGCCCTACCACTAAGGAATTGTTGACACGCATGAACGAACATGAGCGCGCGGCGGGTCTCATGGACATCATTCACGATTTACGTCCGTCTGTTCACACTTAAATGGGCAAACCGAAAGCAGAAAAGTCCGATTAACGTCATTTCAATCTACCGTTAGTCTATGGCGTCACCCGAAATCACAACAGTAAACGACTACATAAAAGACACATTACACCCCTTCACTGATTTCATGCGGAAGACATAGGGGAAATTACCTTTATTTCCCTACATTTAGTTGCTTACCAACAACTTATATCAGAAAGCTGAGTCAGAGGAAAGATATTCGGAGTAATTTGAGGTTTTGGATCATTTAATATAAGATACAAAGTTAGCTTGCAGAAAAAGTAGTACAAGGTACGAGACAATGAAATCGCTTTTCCGCACGGCAAAGTTTTTCGAAGACGAAGTCAGTAAATGCTTCAATATAAAATGGACAGGAATTAGAAGCATTTGCGGTGAACGATTTGTGGGCCGGATTCGTCATACTCCTGCTTCGTGATCCACATCTGCTGGAAGGTGGACAGAGAGCCCAAAATCGAACCACCGATCCAAACTGAGTACTTGCGCTCCGGTGGAGCAATGATTTTGATCTTCATTGATGACGGGGCAAGCGAAGTGAGCTCCTTGTTCATCCTGTCAGCAATGCCCGGGTACATGGTTGAACCGCCCGACAGGACAATGTTGGAGTACAGGTCCTTCCTGATATCCAGATCACACTTCATGATGGAGTTGTAGGTGGTCTCATGAATTCCCACACTCTCCTGACCTAAGAAGCTAGGTTGGAAGAGGGCCTCGGGACAGCGGAATCGCTCGTTACCCACTGTGATCACCTGACCATCGGGAAGTTCGTAGGTCTTCTCGAGAGAAGAGCTCGAGGCCGCAGTTGCCATCTCGTTCTCAAAGTCAAGTGCCACGTAACAAAGCTTCTCCTTGACGTCACGTACGATTTCTCGTTCGGCGGTGGTGGTGAAACTGTAACCACGCTCTGTGAGGATCTTCATGAGGTAGTCAGTGAGATCACGACCAGCCAGATCAAGACGTAGGATGGCGTGGGGTAGGGCATAACCCTCGTAAATGGGGACAGTGTGGCTGACGCCATCGCCCGAGTCCAGGACAATGCCGGTGGTGCGACCAGAGGCATACAGTGACAGGACGGCCTGAATAGCGACGTACATGGCTGGGCAGTTGAAGGTCTCAAACATGATGGTGGTCATCTTCTCACGGTTTGCTTTGGGATTCAGTGGGGCCTCAGTCAGAAGGACTGGGTGTTCCTCTGGAGCAACGCGGAGTTCATTGTAGAAGGTGTGATGCCAGATCTTCTCCATGTCATCCCAGTTGGTGACGATGCCGTGCTCGATGGGGTATTTGAGGGAGAGGATGCCTCTCTTGGACTGGGCCTCATCGCCGACGTAGCTGT
>CACRXP010001284.1:5140-18085 GCA_902702965.1 Spirometra erinaceieuropaei
GTTCGAGCAGGAATCCGAAACTTCAGGCGGATGAAGCTCTTGTCCCAGCGATCATGTCTCTTTCGCCATATTAAATGTAAAGAAATTCTTAAGATACAATTGCAGGAGCTCGATGATGTTCACTCGCATGAGCTATTGGCCGTTCTCATCGTATTTTTCACGGAGAAGACCGTCGACATTGTCGATGGTCAGGTGGGGTAGGATATAAGTGAACAGTGAGGCCACGTCAAAGAACACCACCACCTCGTTTGCCTCCACTTAATATACATATATATATATATATGTTTGCACATATATACATATATGTTGGTAGGGGGCGCTCACCGATCGTTCATACGGAACTCACTCGTTCCGTTGTGCCTTAAGGGCTCTCTCTCGAGCCCAACCAGCAGCCGCCCAGCGGTGCATGGTATATAGGCAGAATGGTATTACCGACGTATATGTGTGTGTGTGATCGCCGATAAACCATTTGACCTGGTCAAAATCTTATGAGTGTTTGTGTCTTAGGGCTGAAGAGAAGGAGCTCTAGTAATCGCCATCCTGTGGTGGAACTATTCGAAGTTTTTAACGTTTCAGAAGTTGTGTTGATTTCTTTGGTTTAGTCCTGTTCTTTTTATTTTCTTCACGATGCAGAAAAGAACCGTTATTATCTTGACCTCTTGCACACAATTGACGCCGAACGCTCCCTGAGGGCAACTTATGACCAGGTGCTCTCAACCGTTGAACGCTCAACACGCGTCTCCCGAGAAAGTCTCTCTTCTGGAATGCCTTTCTCCTAACTCACGCCCGACCCACGAGTTTGGCCTTGGCTTGAACTGACTTCCCGTTTCGTCCCTCTTTTCCAACCTCGATCCCTGCTCCTGTTTTTTGTTTGCCTGCGTGGGCTCGTGCTTGAACGCACGAGACAGAGAGAGAGAGAGAAGGAGAGTGGAGGGTTTCGTTGTTTGAATTGAGTCGCGCCCTGCAAATTTTTGACTGACCTCTGTGCATCCGACCGCGTTGTGACACTTATTTTCTGTTAAACTGTTGCCGCTTTGGCCGATAATTCCCCGCCTCGCTGTCCCCTCTTTCCACACTTTCCTTCTTTTGCGGCCCTTCGCTGCACTCTCTCCCTGCGACCGCTCCTTCATCCTTTGCTGCTGCTGCTGCTCCTGTCTAAACTGTTCCTTCTTTCTCTCCTCCCTCGTTCCATTTGTCTCCACGTACGCGCGAAGCCTCCCTCCACCTATCCTGGCGGCAAAGTCGCCTTCTCTCTGTCCTTCCGGCTGCCGATGGGCCAACTTATGCGCAATGGACGGCCCCGGGGGTAGGGCACTCTGAGCGCACCGTCCGTCAGAAACCGGGGTTGGGTTAGATGGATCCGAGCGTAAGGATGATTCGGTTAGATGGCCCTATAGCCACCACTGCCCCCCCCCCCCGAGTGGCGCACTAACCACGCCGGGCGACGACGACCACCATGTGGCACACAGCGTGGGCACGCCACTGATGACTCAGGTGATGGTGACGTAGTAGACTTTCGCTGCAGCTACTGCACTCTCACCACCTGAGACCGCTGGCAGGACAGAATCAGGACGACGGCAGCTAAGGAGCGGCCAACATTTATTCATGGCACGCTTTAATTTGGCTGCCTTTCGTCCGCTTGAGTCTTTAATCACCGTTGTATGTGTACACCAGCTGGGCATTACGCCCAACGCCAGTTGGCCGGGCATTCCACTAGTGTGAGGCGGAGTGGATAGTGGAACCAGTCGTCATGTGGGTTTAAGCACGCAGATGGTGCATTGTGCAGGGGCGACAAGGATGTGTGAGTCAAAAAACACCAAACCGACAGTCAAACAGCAGAAATCGGGATTAAATGATAGGTCTAATTCACTAGTTTGTCGCATGTACTTAAAGATGCCCGAAAAAGATTAGGCGGTGTCATTGACTGTCGTTGACCACAACTGCCCGCATTATGTGGGGTCTGGGAGATTGCAGTAGATGGGCTAACTCGTGAAATGTCAACAGAAATCCGTTTTCGTTTCGAAGAGATTAATTAAGTAGGGTTGTAAAAATAGTCAGCCTGCAACATAATTCTATAATATTTCAGCTACCTCAGGACTCCGGCTTTCGTGTGAACTGCTTTCCGGCTGCATGGAAAAGCCACACTTTAAGAAATGACTACTTACGTGGTACGCATTTTTCTCATTAACTTTCGAGGCTTCTAAAAGTCCAATTATATTTTATGAAAAAAGTATAAAAGTATTTATTCTTTCGCTCATTTGGTAGATAATTACGTCTTCATCCAATCTTATACTCAAAGGAAGGGTATAATTCGGTTTTTAAAAATTCTCAATTCCAGAATAATTTTGAACCCCGTCAACCGTCACACTTGGATTCAGAGTTTCCAAACTGCAAGCCGTATATTCTCCGCGTACGGAAAACCACACATTTCTCTACTAAAATTAAGGGGGACGATATATAGGGTTCATAAAATAAAGCAGTGGATTTGATCCATGCTGTTTACTCTACAAGCCACATTGGTAGATGCAGAGACATGACGATTTATGAACGGCCATTTCACGGTTTCATAAACCGAGTTATACCTCTCCTTTGAATATAGATTTGAAGAAGACGTAATTGTCGACCGAAAGAACAAAAGAATGAATATTTTTAGGCATCGAAAATCCAGGAGAAAGATGTATGCTTCATAAATAGTTATGTTTTGCAGAGTGTAGTTTTTGCATGCAGCCAGAAGTTCGTTCGAAAGCCGGCACATCCCGAGGTAACTGCCGTGGCCCACAACTGCCCGCACTATGTGTGGCCTGGGAGACTACTTATGGCGGGGAAGGGTGTTGTAGGCAAGTTTAAATGACAAACCACTGAGGTCGGTGTTCACTGCATAGGGTCGCCTACATCACCGGACGGCAGACGTTTAGATCTACGGCCGGTCGCTGTTGCACGTCAGATTTAAGCCATCGATCTACTGGCCGTCAGGCAACTATTCTGTAGCAGATAAGAAGAAGAAGCGACCGCTGGAACGAGGACTTTGTTCACCTGACGTTTCGGACTCCCACTTGAGTTCATCATCACGCCAGCGTCTAACACGGGTGATGAGGTTTCAGCAATTAACAATTTACATGTCGGCCATCGAGCAGTTAGCGCACCGGCGAGCGACCGTTCTGGATAAAGGGGCACGCGGTTAATTACAATAGATATGCGGTAGCATGGCAACAGCTTCCTATAACTACTGCAAATTCCTGTTCGCGAATCACCCGTTTCTGCCACTGTCTCTGATGATGGGTTCAAATGAGAATCCGAAACATCAGGCGAATAAAGCCCTTGTTCTAGCGATCGCTTCTTCTTACAATAAACTAGTTACTGGAGCTCGCATCTTCGCCTGCCAGGGGGCGCTCAGCGCTGTTGAAACCTGTAAAGTTATGTTGCACGTCAGATCGTTAGGGGGTCGGATGATTGCTATCCAGTCTCCTAGGTCTCCTTTGTCCGGAGTCAATGTGTACGAGGAATCTAAACGGTAATCTGTCACCAAAATGCATTGGGTTATCTCACTGCTCTAAAGCGTTTTCCTAATCGATTCCTTAGTTGTCGCGGGGCCCTGGATATATCAGAGCTTATACTGGGTGCAGTAGGTAACGTCAACCGTTTTGTCGCGGAGGTGTGTTTTTATCTCGTAGTCAGACTTCGGATTTCTGGTTTTTTTGCCCCGACGCCTACGAGTGGTCCGACTAGTGCGCTACGTTCTATCATGTTGCAGGTTTCCCGATTGAAACCAAAGAATCGCCAGAGGTTACAAAAGTTGAGCACGCTACAAACCAGATCTCTTCAGTGTTTCTCTTCGCCTAGAGAGTGCACACATCGTTTCTTTTATAGCGTGGAATGTGGTTATTGTGGTAAAGAAGGATCTGGCGCGTATCCTTTGTCGTTCATATTCTGTCATCTTTAAGCTCCCGAGGATGCCCAAAAACAACAGCTGGCTGTCGTCCTCCGCCTCTATCATCAACTGGTTTTATGAAAAAAAACGTAAGACTTTGGTGTTTGTAGGTCGCGTGTCCGTGTTACGCCGGGGTCACCAATTGGGAAACGAAATGTCGACCAATTAGAAGTCAGGAAGACAGAGTAGGCTGGGTAGCGTTCAGCGTACTGAGGGACCGTACAAGACTCAGTAAGCAGTGGCAGCGAGGTTTCGCACCAACCGGGCCGAACAACCTCACTTCCACGCACTGCAGGAAACGTTGTTTAAATTATTTTTTTTGGGAAATGCGGCGTTGTTGACCCATTGCGCCTTGGGAAGTTCGCGGGGTTCGGAACCCTCTTACGCCTAATTACAACAAGGCACATCTGTTGAGAATACAGACGTCCCTAATTTTTGGAGAAATGCCCAAGAAGGGTGATTCCGTTAGCGCAGCCTATCCTGACAACATGGATCTCCAGGTCGCTGACAGCCGAATTACAAAGAACAAAAAGTCGACGGTTTATAAGAATCTTAAATGAAATCTCAGTCAACCGACACAGGCTTTTAGCGCCCTATGCAGTCGCTTTCGGATCGGCATCAACGATGCTTGGTTGGCTCAGGGCCCTCTATAGCTGTTGCTTTCTCTGTTCCCGCTTTTATCGCTGCCGATCGACTCCTGTACGAGTTCAGAGTTTCGGACGAATTAAGGAATGGTTACGAAGGTCAAACAGCTTTCTACCTTAATGGATAGTTCGATCGTCCTGTCCGACGTTGTCCACCGTGTTCTCTACAGCAAGGTGAGGCAGGCACGGTGACTTGTGCGCGAACGTGTTTATAATAGTGGTAGACTTGCACTGTACCTATCGCATCTCCGCTCTCCGCCTCCTAGATCTGGTGTTAAGACCGAGTCCAAAGCACCAGTGGCGAGAGATGACGTAAGTAGCTAGCACGGTGTAAAGCCACGCCTAGGCGTGCCCCCACACCCCTTGGTTCACAAAAAACACCTGACCAGGACTTTAACTAGCAGCATAAGCACTAAAAAGGGTCAAACGGACGAGGTGGATGACTGCGCAGCCAAGCCCACGATCTGTCTATCCAGAGGAGCGCAGGTACACCTATCGGTAGGGAACCAGGGGCTAGAGAACTGCAAGCCCACAGCAGGCTCGGGACCATGCTTCGTTGAACCTGGAATACCAGACACAGGCCCTGTGATCCTACCTGTAATTGTCAGATATGTGTTTGCTAAACACGTGGTCTCGCTTCTTTACTGCCAATTAATGTTCGTTTGTGGGCATGCGTGCGTGTATAGGCAGATTTTGCAGTTTGACCAACATAATTCATCGAAAGCATCGCATGGGATCTGGCAGACGACTTTCCTAACCGAAGCATCCCACCGTGTATGTTGTGTGTGAAATATGTTCGTTGGTTTGTGCGTCGCTTGTGTGAGGTAACCCAGAAAACGTTCTGTTCCTTAGATGCACAGTAAGTGACATAACAAAATAATTGCCAATCCCTCGCCAACCGACATCAATGCATAGACCCACTATCTATATTAATGAAGAACAGCTTCAAAGGGGGTTGAAAATATAAAAAAGTATACCAATGGTGATGTTGCCTTTTGCAGAAATACCGATTTTTTCGGGATAGCGGAAGATTCCGAGAATGTCAGAAATGGTTGTCATTTACTAAGCTTCAGGTTTCGGTGTACAGAAAGCCCGTCCAGTCGAAAACTGAAAAAATATGATAGCACTAATAGAACAATACTTGATAATAGTCTTATTGTGAAGCTTGCATCGAAACATCCCTCAGGAATTAATGTACTGTCAGGTATGGTGGTTTGACAACAGTCCATATTTTGAGTATTGATTCCAAAATGATAGCCCGAGTAATTGTTGTATTTTCCGTGCTTTTGCATTGGCTAAGATGCGGTTCAATAAAGTAATTGAGATTTAGCTTGATTACACCGAGAGGGTTGTTATAGGAACAAACGTTTCCACTGGGTCACATGTTGCATTGAGTCTCAGACCGGTCTCAAAATATAGCTGAATACATCGTGACTTTCAGTGTCTTCAATCATTTGTCCATATTGACAGGTTCTGCATGATATGTATGTTAAATCTTTGAAAATAAAGCCATTTACCGAAGTAAAGAATGTCTGGTCGTTCTTTTCATGTAGATGGTCGTTTGGGTCACATATGAAGACTAATCTAAGCACGAAATCTTATTTTCGAAAAAAAAAACATCCACAATAAACTTCAACGATCAGTATACTCCCGACCACATAAAAATCTTTAATTAGGAGTTCTTTAATACCGTATTTCATTGACAGATGTCTGTGTGCTTTATCCACGGTGAAGCCAACAAAAATTGGCACTTTTGGCCATTTTTTCCCCGCATTCGGAAGAGTATGTCTGTCTCTTTATATTGCGGCTCCTTGTACTATTTTTATTCACTTTTTGGCTCCTTTTTGCGATTGTGAATGCACGGCAGAGTGGCCGTTTAAATACTGCTATTTTTGGAGACTGTTAATGTTTTGCTCGTCCCATCTCGAAATTACTTCTATGCAGAAGTTAGGTCGTGCGAAAAGTAGTGTTTCAAATGTTCAGAAACTGAAAATGACTATTCAGTGATGGTCACTTTGATGTCAAGTCATAAAATTTTCCAAATCGCAAGGCAATCTCGGCCCATTTAAACAAGGGATTGCCTGCGTGTTTTATTTCCGCACTTTAGGGCGCAAAATCGCACAGATGTCCGAATTCGACTTTTAAAAATCGATAAAACTCTCGGTCTTTTACAAATGATTTATGTATTATCAAACTGAATTCCACTGTTAGCATTGGACAGAAAATCGAGTTTCAGTTGCGACAAGCTCTATTTAGTAGAACTCCCGAGATTGAAATACTCTCGTTTTGAATAAAAGCACGCTAAGTGGTGTACCCGAAATCTAGGACAGGTATAAGAATACAAAATTGCCTGAATATATCTCAACGCCCATTTTCGCTTAAACGTAAGAACAGTCCGCCTGATAAAATTGCGTGGACGCATTTTCAACGCAAGAAAAGGTCATTTCCTTGAAGAATCTGGACAAGCGAGCAAAACGCGCAACAGTCATGAGGCCCGAAAATTGTCATATCCGATTCGGTTATCAAGTTTCATGAATAAGGTACTGTTCGCTAAAAATTTACGACCCCCTCCTATTGAAACAGAAGACTGCTAGCTCAGGTCATTTATTGAACTGTGAGTCCTTAGAGGTGCATAATCCACTAACCTTCATCTCAGCCCCCGCACACTTATTATGAGACTGTCTACTTCGCAGATGATTTTTAGTGGCAATAAACGAGGCTCATCGTTTGGAAAATACCGGGCAAATAAAGGGGGTGTGGTATGATTCCCCATCAGGCTTTTTTTGTAAGCAAACCTAACCGATTAAGGCTATAGAATATATATCAGCCTGTCCTTTGGCATGTGAAATTATTGGCCGCAGGCTACTTACGCCACTCAAATGACAAGGAATAAATTATCCAGGAAGGGGCAGCTTGACTTGAATTGTTAATTAAAGCTCTGCATCAGTGTAAAGGCGTTCATTTGTCCACTGAATGGGGAATGCTTTTACACCGCTAGAATGTCTTTACTCATCCTGTTGGAGTAACACCCTTTTCACTTTACGGCTGCATAGAGTGGGTCACAACCGGACTAGTTTTTGTCGAGAAGGCGATAGCGGACAATATCGGTAGCAGTCCACGATACACAAATCCCAACCCTCTGGGTCCCAAGCGGTTTCTTTGAAGAGTATGCCACTGAGTCATTTAAAGACAAGTAATGCGGCGTTGGCTTGTTAGTAAGGCGAAAATCCACTTTTGGTCGCACATAAACAAACAACCAAGTCATTATGTGTTCATGGTATGTGCAGATAAGTGAAGGCAAATTGGCACTTGTGGAAACGTGTTTTCGTCTGCTTGCACACGCAGGATTCCGTGGGTTGGCATCCATGCTTTCTCAGTTTATGTACATGTAAACAAGTTGGTGCTGGGCGCGTTACTGTCGCTTTGCTTCTAACAGTATCCCGTAACGGGAATTCTTTGTAAATGCTTTACGTCTTAGGGGATTCCATCAGCAGCGGAAAATTTGTCACACGCCCGTATCGCAGTCCGTTTTTAAGAAACAAATAATCACATGCAAAAGATACGACTGAAATATTATTGAATTATGTCGCACGATGATCAATACAAGAACTTTACTTAAGTAATTCTTTTTAATCGGCAACACACATTTGAGGAGTTCGACTAACTTTTTTGAGAAAGGTAAACTACTGCACGTAGGCTGAAGTCAAATATAATAATTGCTCCGGGAAACGGCGGACTTTATCAAGACGCTGGTCCTACAGATCTTTGCTACATTCTTCACGCATGTGTAGATCCACTAACTTTTAGGTGTGCAGACTGCTGCTTTGGGGATGAACAGTGTTTGAAACGTCTGGGAGTGACTCATTGGCAGTGTATGATGAGTGAATAGACTTTATGATTACTAAAATAGCTGACCTGTCTTACGAACTTTTGGTCGAAATTCTGTAACGTGTTTTTGATTAGAAAGGACTACCTAGGTGGGGTTGTAATGCTGATTATTGTGCACCATAGTCCTAAGATATTTCAGTCACACTATGATACCTGCGAAAATAAACTTGGCAAATATCCTTATTTGTGTTTCCTTTAGTTGAGGAAGGGATATCTTTCGGTTTTCTAAAGCTTTAAAGTTGCAAAGAACATTGGCGAACGACCGGCAAAACCCACCACACTGACCGCCAAAAAGTGAACGTCGTTTCTCAAAGTCGCCTTTCAAGGAGACGCTTCGAGTGAATTTCTAAAGCGACGCCTTGATCAAGCTGTCAGGGGAATCTTCCCAGAAGCAAGGATGCGAAAATCATTCTCTAATAACTATTTTACGCAGAGAAGGTAAGGATAAGCTGTCACCTCAGACCACCTCAATGTGCATCTACTCCTCCACTTGCTCCTGTGGAGCAGGTTATATTGGTCTCATAAGTCGTCGCCTAGCCAAAAGAATGCGAGAACACCTCCCGGCATGGCTGCGAAAAGGTGAAACTAGAAGTAGAAATAGCGGAAATGGCCGCTAGCAGGTTACGATAGCCACACTTATACACGCAGGCTCCGCGCTTCCCGTGGTCAATGGTAAACTAACTATATGCACATCTCCACACCCTTCCACTATCACCTCGCCTCTGACAGCGACTCGTATTACCTTCATCGTTCCCCATCCCATATCTCCACACCCACCTGCGTTTCAAGACGAACTCTGATCGATTTTACGTGACCCCACTGCCATATAAACGCACTGACCTAACTATAATTTATCGAAGGCGAACGTATGCTCGCCAACTAGTTATCTGATTTTTTAGACCATGAAATGTGCATTCATGCATAATCGTATCTGTCTATTTATTAGTGCTACTTAGGAAGTATGGAACTTGGTTAACATCCATGCCAGAATTTTCTGTGCCTTGTATGACGCCTTCTCAACTGCCTAAAGGAATGCATGTTTTTGATGATATTGAAAAGCAACAACTTGTAAACCGGAGTATCTACCAGAAGGCAGAAGGGGAATGCTGACGGACCCAATGAAGAGCCGAACCCCTAGCAGTTGTGCCATGCAGCGGCAGAAACATGGGCGAAGCACGCGTGCATGGGCGTTTGGCTAGTACCTGTGCTGCTGGCATGGTATCCTATAACACCTATTAGCTACCGAGAGGTGAGACCGCCCACCTCAAATGGCCATGCACACATTAGATGCCGGGCACGCTTTTGCATGGGAAAGGACTCGCATCGTGGTTTCTGCCCTGCCAAAAAGGCCGAGAATTTCTTAAAGCCACGCATTGAAATGAGTCACACATTAATTGGCATATTGTGCTGGACGCCACGTACAAAAATCTCAAGGAGAATTAAAAGAGAGTGCTGCGGACGCTTACTGGCAGAATGCTCGGCGAAGTATTGATTTTTTGGGCACATTTAAAATATTATCTTTTTTGTACATTTACTGAAGTGTGACGACGACACGGCGAACCGACCTCGAAAATTTACCGATAAAGTTCTAACTTCTCCCAAAGAACCTACCATCTTCACCTTATGTTTCTTGGTAGATACGGTGTCCTCTTAATACTGTAGAGAAATGTGTGGTTTTCTGTACGCGGAAAACACGTGGCTTCTAGTTTGGAAACCCTGAATGCAAGTGTAACAGTAGCGCGGTTTCAAAATTATTCGGGGATTGAAAAAGCTTTTGAAAACCGATGTATACTCTTTCTTCGAGTAAAAGATTGGAAGAAGACGTAATTATCTACCAAATAAACATGCCTGTTTTCCATAAAATATGATTGAAGTTTCAAGGGCATCTAAAATCAATGAGGAAAATGCATGCTATACAAGTAATCGGTTTTGCAGATTGTAGTTTTTGGATGCAGTTGGAAAACAATTAATTCGAAAGCCGGCATCCTGAGGTAACTGAAATATTATAGAATTATGTTGCAGACTGACTATCTGTACGACCCTACTTAATTTATCTTTCCGAACGAAAACGCATTATCATTTTAGGGTAAGGTGACAGTTCGACCATCGGTTTCGATGATGTCCACCGTGTGCCCCACAGTTGCAGCAGCAATGGGAGCAGGGACGGTGACTTACGCAGGGGTTTATAGTGCCGGTAGACTTGCGCTGCATCTACCTACACTCCCTCCTCCTCCCTCGCCCGAGCCCGGTGTCAAGACAGAGTCAAGAAGACCGGAGACGAGAGAGGCCGCAGGTGGATGGCTCGGACGGATCCTCACATTGGCGTTCTACCACACCCCCTGGTCCACACAACAAATAACCAGGATTTCAACCAACACAACAGAGATTTGGAGGCTGACACGGCCGAAGCCGCACCAAGGCGTGCCGCCAACGCCTGGCTCGGATCCCACACTGTGATGGGAGTGTCATAAAGGCCACATTCAAAAGGAGCCATTGCAGCCTGACTCTCAGACCGCCTCCAGTGAAGGAGGAGGTCCAAGATACCCCGTCAGTTGGCAACCATCCAAGCCACGGCTTTTAGCGCACCGTGATAGCTTTAAGCGCGTCAGATTGTTTATAGTGAGGAGAAAGTGCGCTGAATCGTCGACCTCACTCTCCCTTCCCACTCCCACACCCCAGCCGCTGTCCGAGCCGGTCAGCAAACTGGAGTGGGAAATGGGCGCGGTGGCTGACACGGTCGACTGACCATGCCTGCGCGCGCCACGGCACGTCCTGGCCCCCCATACACACACAAACACCAGGATTTCACACAACGGGGGTTGAGCGGCTTGTTTCTCACTTGCGTGAGAGGGCCGTGTAAGGTGCTGCTTCAGCCCGTCCCCAGCCCACCAGTCCGCCACTCCACACAACACACACACAACGGGACGTACTGCGTGAGCCGAGAACGGGCGTCAGTCAGCAGCCTTCCTATCCACGACGCTTGACGTGTCGGGATAGTCTCGGACTCAAGTCACCCGTGCAGCCGAAGCCGCATGGGGACCGAGTCGAGATGCGGACCTCCCACTTGCGTGGGAGGTGGCAGTTGGGTGCATGAGGTGTGTGAGTGTTGATTTCTGGTGGGGTGATGGTGGTGGTGGTGGAGGAGGAGGAGGAGGAGGAGGAGGAGGAGGAGGAGGAGGAAGGGAGTGAGTGAATGTGTGGTGTGGCCGGCCGTTGTCTACCGCAGGTCGTCGTGGATGCGCATGTGGCCGAATAGGCCCATAAGATGCCTGAAAGTGCGAGGGCAGTGTGGGCAGTTGAGACGAGCTTGGTGGGTATAGGTGGGTGCTCCAGGCACTGGTTCAGCACAGGCACTGACAGCACAGGTACTAGCCAAAAGCCCATACATGCGCGTTTCGCCGATGTTTTGCCGCTGCATGGCGCAGCTGTGAGGGGTTCAGCTCGTCAGTGAGTCCCCCAGCATTTCCCGTGTGTTTTCTAGTTGATACTCCCATTCAGAAATTGTCGCTTTTTAATTTCCTTAGAAATTATCTAGGTAGTTGGAGTAGATCAGTTCATTCGAGGTCTACAGGCAGAGACCAAGAATTTTATACAGGAATATTTGGGCCAAATTCCATCAGCCACAGCGGGTAACCGCGTAATATTCATTAACTGCCGATAGGCTGCTAGTAGTATACTTTAGGGTAAGGTGATACCATGTTAGCAGCACAGGTACTAGCTAAAAGACCATACACGCGTGTTTCGCCTATGTTTCTGCCGCTGCATTGCACAGCTGTGAGTGGTTTGGCTCGTCAGTGGGTCCCTCTGCATTCCCCCTGTACATTCAGATAGATATTTCAGTGACAGAACTGCCAAAAATATGCCGGGGGCTTCCATACATCGACGACGTTTCTGAGGTGATCTCCCGTCTTAAAAGACCGCTGGGAATCGGTATCGCACGCCGACCGGAGTCAACAATTCGACATCTGGTCATGAGACCCAAGGTCCCACTGCCACGAGGTGAAACCACGAACGTCACCTTTCGTATCCAGTGTGACTCTTGCGAAGTAAACTGCATTTGGGAGACCGGCAAACGACTACATACTCGTGTTGGAGAACACATGCGGGCAGTATGGCGAATGGACCCTTTGTCTTCGACGCATTGTTCTGACACCGATTCCGGACACACTTTCGCCTTCAGCATGCCAAAAATAATAGGCGGAGGAAATGACCGCAGAGTGGAGGAAACAATTGAGGCCTGGCACACGGGGAAAATCTCCATCAACGGTTGTGTGGCTCCTCCCGCCGCCTACCGAGCCCTTTCAGCGCAGCTCAGTGAGCAAGTGAGCAAACGCGAGTCCAGGCTAAACATGAATCCAGACATGAGCGAGTCTATGGCGGATACACACTCAGCCGTCCCTCAACCTGGGTCTGACGAAGACGCAGTCATCACCACAGTTGTGCCATCCGGCAGACGAGAAAACGGACAGCCGTGGAGGCGTAAAT
>CACRXP010001284.1:19928-35433 GCA_902702965.1 Spirometra erinaceieuropaei
GACCACTAAAGCTGATACAGCACCCCCGGCGACAAGACGTTCTAGGACTCCCTCTTCGCCCGTTCCTCCCTGCCGCGCTGACTGCATATGTAAAAAACCGCATCTTAACATGACTGTCACCCACCTATAAATATTATGGGACGCGATACCACACTCACCTCTGACGATGGAATCTTGCTTGTTTTTGAAACGTCAGGACAGTAAAACTATGGTTCCGAGATTGCCTTTTCTTCTCATTTGTGTCCAGGGAAGCGCATTTTCACTTCTGTTAGCAATATATATAGGCAGATTAGTATTACCGACAAAGACAAGGGAGACTGGAATTGCCATTTCTGGCTTACTATCTGTCGTCAGCCAGTCATACCCAACCACGAAGTGTGGAACACCCGAGGCTCGAACTCGCGAACTGTTAGTTAGAAGTCCGCGCCTCCAACCAATGGGCCACGAGCCCTGAATTCGGTATGACTGGCTGACGACGGCTAATAAGCCCCAAAATAGCCATTCCAGTCTCCCTTGTCTTGTCGCCGCTGTGCGGTTGTTGACCGGGCTCGAGAGAGAGCCCGTTAGGCACAACGGAACAAGTGAGTTCCGTAGGAACGATCGTTAAGCGTCCCCTATCATTGCATATGTATGAGTGAAGACAAAGGCGTTCTTTTGGAAAAGGAAAAAACTTATTGAGTAAATTTTTGACGTCGGTTCCCCGTGTCGTCGTCAAACTCGAGTTAATGTGCAGAAAACAATTAGCATTTCAGACGGGCTACAAAATTAATACACATTTGGTGGTTCAGCCAGTCAGCGAACGTCTTGTGCGTCAGTCCGTATTAATCAGCTTTCGTTATTTCCACTATTCCCTGCGATTTTTGAATGTGGTATCTAATTCGATATGCCTGTTAATGCAAGACTCATCGGAGCGCATCGCTTCGAGAAAATCTCGGCCCTCTTTTAGATGGGTAAACTTTGACGATGCGAGTTTTGTCCCATGCGAAAATGTACCCAGTATCAAGAGTGCATGGCCATTTGAGACAAGTGGTCTCGCCTCTTAACTGCAAGTTGATGTTCGTGGATGCGTGTAGAGGCAAATTTTCCTGTTTGGCCACAATATACGGCATCACGGGCATCGCATGGGATCTTATAGACGACTTCTTTTTTATCGAGGTAGCCAACCCTATCCTTAGAGTGTACAAACTGAGTGTGAAAAGTGGTCGTCGGCTTGTCCGCCACTTTTATCTGGTGCTTCCTCAAGTGTCTTTCAACAAGTTCAGAAACATTCCTGGTGTAAGGAAAGATTTGTCAAGTGTTTGCTTTGGGCGTTTGATTGGAACTATCTAGTTCCTTTGTTTTTATCTCTTGTTGTCTCATGCGTCGACGTACGAAATCTCTAGGGTAACCATTCTGGAAAAATAGTCCAAACAGGTAGTTTAATTCAACTTGGTAGCTTTCTTCATCATAGCAGCGTGTTTTTGCTCGACAGCACTCCCCTTGTGAGAGATCGGACTGTTGCCCTCATGGTGTGAAATTATTTCCGCATATGTTTCTTTGCGGGAAACGGACGTGTGTAATGTTCTATCGGTCTTACGCTGCACGTAAACATCAAGAAATGTGAGTTTGTCTAAGTTCCGCAAATATTCCCATGCTACAATTGAAAAGTCAACTTGGCAAACGCACGTTTTCGGTAATTCTTCCTCAGGCCAATACAATTACATGAACGAAAGAAAATGTACAAAATCAACAGTGTTTATAGATGCCTCAAGGGCTATTTAGTCACTAACACTCATCATCCCCACGCCGCCCGCATGAGATGGTCGGCGGGTGTTAGTCGTCAGAGCTAGGGGAGGGGGGGGGGGGGTAAGAGAGTCTTTGAGTAATGTTCTTAGGTTGAGTACACGGAGTACCCATCATCGTGATTAGGGATTTGAGGCGGCATGGCTTCATCACTTGGGGTTGGCGTTGGCCACGGCAGCGAAAGCGCTTGTGTCAGAGTTTTCTGACAGCATAACACCGGATTCACTAACCGTATCGCTTCTGCCTCGGGCGTTGCTAGTATCCGTTTGCGTAGGCCTTTAGAGAAACATGTTGGCGTCTGGTAGACAACCTGAAATGCTTTCTTGGTATCGACTCGGTGGTTCGTATCGATTAATTGCGCGAGAATAGAACTCGAAATCGACCGGGTCTCACCTCTGTCTAGCCAGGCGGGCATAAGTTCACGCACCCTCTTTACCAGGCGTCTCGTTCTGCGGCCGATGTATCCTGCTCCACAGGAGCAAGTGAATGAATAAATGCACATTGATGTGGCCTCCAACGGTAGTCTGTCTTTACCTCCCAAACGTAGGAGGGGAGAGTTTGTGAAGCATACGCGTAAATGCGCCACCGGGAATGCCCTCGTGATAGCTGTAGTTAAGCGCAGTCGGACAAGTTCGCTCTCTGCGTCTCCTCTAAAAGGCAATCTTATGAATACATCTTTCTTTTCCGCAGTCGCAACAGTGGGCTTTTCAACACGTTCCCCAATATTTCGAAGGATACATCTATCTGGGTATCCGTTCTCCCGAAGTGTGTTCCGCAGCTGTTGAAGTTCTTCTTCAATAGCTTCAGTTGAGCAGATGCGTCTCACCCTAGCCGCCAATCCCTGGACTAAATTCCGTTTGATGTTTAGGGGAACAAAACTGTGGAAATTAGCGTATTGTCCCGTCCAGGTTTTCTTTCGGAACACCCTGCGCTGGACAGACCCATCCTCTTGCCTGTGCAGAAGGACATCGAGAAAGGCAAGTTCGTTATCTGCCTCGGTCTCTGTAGTGAACTTTAGCGGGGGGTGCGCACTGTTGAACTTTTGGACAAGCTCCTCGGTATCGGTGGTACCATCCGCCAGGCAGAAGATATCGTCCACGTACCGACCGTAGAAGACGAGGCCATTAATGGTCTCTTGCAAGCTTGTTTTCTCGACTTTGCCCATAAAAACATTTGCAAGGAACGGTCCAAGCAGTGATCCCATTGCCACACCATCTACCTGCCTGTATAATTGTTTATTGTTAATTTCTCTTTCGAGCATGAATTTGATTTCCGGAATGGATGAGTTGGTGGTGTTGCGCAATATTTCCAGTTGATCCATTTTAACAACAAATGCGTCGTCTACAGATCTTACCCATAACTTAGGGCTAACTAATGGAAGAGCTACAGATTCCAGTTTCTGTATTGTCACCTAGGCAAGAAAGCCAGATATGAGTGATGCCATTGGAGCACCTTTTAGTTGTTGATAATATTGGTGATCGGACGAAAAATTGGTTTCTAAACAAAGGTTCGTGAGTTCGAGAAAGGGAGCTGCAGGAACATCCGCGTCATAGGATTTCAGATGTTAATCTGTGCATTGCTCTCTCTTGGGACTCGCATTAACGAACACAAGTTAGCCCTCCGCCCACGTGACCCTCTGTATTTTGTGTTTGTGCACGTCCGTGAGTATGACCCCCGCTTCATTTGGGATCACAAGCGCTAACACCAGACAGACGCGAGAATTCCTCGAAGCTTGACATTCTGGAAGGACCAGCATCCACCGCTACGTCGATTTAGACGCTCACTACGAGGGCTTCCGTACACTCTCACTGTCTTGCTTCCACACCCCGACAACTGCTTACCCCCACTCGGTCACATAGACGTACGCTGTTTCGCCATTCCGTCCCCTCCCTTGCGACACGGTGAACAACAACCGAAACCCCCTAACACCTCCAACGCCGGCGCATTGTCCCCTGACCTCACTTCCATCAGTGACCAGCCGCCCGCATTCCCACTGATCTGCGATTCCACCGCTCTTTCTTCACCTCCAATACAGGGAGCCCTTACGGTTTTCCCTTACCTCTCACCGCCTCAAAACCTACCATAACTCGGTGTCCACCCCTCACGCATCAGTTGTCTGTTTGTCATTTTCTACCCTGTCGCGCCAGCCGACCTAATCTGCCGATCTCACTTTCTCCTCTGTTCATTTCGTCTGACGACGGGCCGGTGTCACCGACTTGAACATTTACGAGTACAAGTCAATATTCCTAAGAGCCTTCTCATTTTTAATTTATTTATATATAATGGTAGAAGGGCGCTCATCGATCGTGTTACGGAACTCAATCGTCCCGTTACATCTTAGGCTTCTCTCTTTCGAGCCCAACCAACAGCCGCACAGCGGCGCATTTATAGGCAGTGTGAAATATTGACAAAGACACAGAAGACTGGAATGGCCATTTTGGGCTTATTAGCCGCCTTCGTGGTTGGCCATGACTGGCTGACGACAGCTAGTGAGCCAGAAATGGTTATTCCAGTCTCCCTTGTCGGTAATTCTGTTCTGCCTATATTACGTGCGCTGTGTGGCTGCTGATTGAGCTAAAGAGAGAGCTCTAAGGCACAGCGGGACGAGTGCGTTCCATTGATGCTAGCTAACATTCCAAACACGTGTTTCGCCGATATTCCGCCGCTTCGGGACACATTTCCGAGAGGTTCGGTTCCTCAGTGATTACCCCAGCGCTCCCCATGCGGTTTCTGGTATACGAACTCCAGTGGATAATCAAGCGAGTCAGCTCAGAAATTATTAAGTGCACTTTAGTGTGTATACATATATGTCTTTACCGGTAATAATATACTATATATATATATGCATATACATGTCAAGGGCAGCAGACCAGTGCGTCTCTGTGCCAGAGTTCGGGGAAACCCTCACTTCTTGTTTAGTCCAGACTTTTTCCTTCATCCAAAAAATCAATGCAACAACATAGCCAGCGACTTTTGTTATTTTGAACGGTTTAATATACCTGAATAATTGGGCCTTTCATGGCGAGAGAAAATGCTACGCAGTATAAACGGGAGTTCTTTTTTGCGGTTATTCCTCCCGTTGTAAAACGCATGCGTTTAATCTCCGTACTGCCCTTGTTTGGTAAAACAAAAAATATTTCCCGGAGTTCCGCTGACTGTGCATTCTCATATGTTTATATTGATGGCCGTTTTTATACTTACAACGGAAGTGCGCTGGTGATACAGCAACTTGATAAGGTTGTGTAGTGAAAACATTGCGACGACGGTGATGGAGTTCAGGAAGTCAGAATAGCAAAAGCAAAAGAGAAACACTTTTTCTCGCGGTTTGCAATCTTTCAATCTCTGCCGTTCTAGGTACAGGCTTGTTTAGGTAAAACGCGTCTATATTTAGACAGTCTTGCTCGAATCTGGCAACCGTGCAATAAGCTGCTTGCCCCACGGGGCACTGTAGATTAGCTGAGGTTAAGTAGAACTTCATTTTGCAGGTTCGAATTCGTGAACACATGTGTATTTACTGAGTCGAAATGTAGGCAAGTAACATTTGAAAGTAGAGAACGTTGATCAAGTTCAGGCCCCTAAGTTTATGTTAGCGTTTGTGCTAACAGAGCGACTGCGCGATGTGCTGGCAACTGATTCTAACCGAAACTTCTGCTGCAATTACCGCAGGATGAATTTGCTTGCAGATTTTAAAAGCTTTTCTGTCAGCTATCAATATCGTACTGGTAATATGCTAATGAACGACTGCTGGATAAACACAGCAGTAGGCAAACGAGGAGCCTCATTAAAACTTTGGTAACAATTTCGGTAACGATAGGGTGTAGGATCCCACGTAGTTGGCAACTCCAGCACGGTTGTAAACATCAGTCGTTATTCACCGTTACCATTGGTTGAAATTATTCTGCCCACCTGACGAAATGTAAACTTATTAGCCGCAGTTTACTCGTAGTCCCTTATTTTATTAAAAGCCCTTTTCGTCTATTTTTTAAGTTATCGCGCTCACTTTCTTTGCTTAATTACAGCTTAAGATAAGACATTCGGCGGAAATCTATTTATTTTCTGGGTCTTCTTAATCTCCGTTCCTTGTCTTGCACCACCCGTTAAACCCCCTCTACCACCACTCAACGTATGCTGCAGTCCACAGGCTACCATAAATTAAGTAATTATATTTCATGGAAAACATAAACAAAAATAGTCACTCTTTTGCTCATTCGGTAGAAACTGACGTCCTCTTCCAACTTTATACTCGAAGGAAGAGTATAGTTCGGTTTTGAAAAATCTCTTATTATGAAAATTTTTGATACCTTGAAATGGTGGCTCATAAAACGTTATGCCTCTGCATTTACCAATGCGGCTTGTAAATTTAACAATATGGCTCAATTTCACTGCTAAATTACATGACCCTTATATGATCTCCTCTTAATACTTCCGAGAAATTTATGGTTTTCTGTATACAGAAAATATATGCTTTGTAACTTGTAAACCTAGAATGCAATTGTTACTGAGTGTCGGTTTTAAAATTATTCGGGAGTCTAAAATGTTTTTGAAAACCGAATTGCACCCTTCCTTCGGGTCGAAAATTGGAGGAGGACGTTAGTGTCCACCGAATGTGCATAAGATTGAATATTTTTATGCATGTTTTCTATGAAATATGATTGAATATTTAAGGACATCGAAAATCAGGGAAAAAGTGCATGCCACATAAGTAGTCATTATTTGCAGAGTATGGTTTTTGCGTGCCGCCGGAAAGAGGTAACTTAATTATTATAGAATTATGCTGCATGCTGATTAGTTTTAAAAATCTACTAATTAATCTTTTCTAAACGAAGACGCATTTCGCAATTTCGGCTGACATTTCATGAGTTAGCCCATCTACTGTATATCTAGATATGCTTGTACATAAAAACTGTGAGAAGACGAAGATGCGAAAGTCACAGCGCGATATTGCGAGGATTTGAAAACCGATCTCGTTTTGGCATACATGCACTAGACGCCTAACGTCACAGACAGAAAATACAAGCAAGCTCATGCGGCGTGATGCGACTTACACGGTGGTGAACGTCCCTGGGGGTCGTGTTGACACAGCGGTGGTGGTGGTGGTGGTGGGGGTGGTGGCGGTGGTGGTGGTGATGGTGTTGGTGGTGGTGGTGACTGTGACGGTGAGACGTCAGTTTCCGCCTTGCAACCGCCTGTGAGATCCTGGACATGACAACGCCGAAGCCGCTTTTTGCCGATTTGTGGTCGTTAACTTTAACGGCCCCTCTGGGCCTGTCTGCTTAAACGTAACAGCCGGGGCGCATTATTACAACCCTTGAATGGAATGGAAAGAAAATGGCTTTTGCCCGAAAAATGGCCATCCGCTTCGACTGGCCGCAAATGAAAGAAAGGCCATCCTCTTAATATAAACCACTGGAATAGAACGGGCTTTCGTGCTCATATGGGAGCCATCATTTACGTGGCCGTGGAAAGGGATTCGACCCTTCCGTCTCTTCTATAAGAAATGGTAGTTTTCAGTGTTATGTTGAATGCATTTGTTTTGTCAAAATGGTGCGCACATTTTTAAAAAAGCGTGTATACTACTCGCAGGTGATTTTCAGTTGTAAAGGCTTTCACACTTTTCAACTAATTTCTAGGCGTTACTTTCAACATCAGATCCTTCCGGAAGGTGCCAGCGCAACTTCCTTGCCCAGGATTCAAGAGCCTCTGTGTTCGGGTGCGTCACAGCCTGACTCTTCTCTGACAGAAGTTTCGACCAGAATGCCTGTTCCAATGTTTTTGTATTCGACATCCATAAGTACGGTGCCTGGGTATCTTTGCTCAGGGTCCCCCGCCGTGTCAAGGTCATTCGTCCCCTCCCCCAACGAGTGGTTCAGGACGCAATGACCTTGCGGCCTCCACACGCGCACGCATTCAAACGGTCACAGTCGTCCGTGTCCCAAGTGAAGCGGCTACCCCTTGGCCGGTGCGACACACGACAGTTGGACTCTCGTTGACGACGATGTTCAACGTGTGCCCCACAGGCAGGTGACTCGTGCGTGAAATAAGTTATAACGAATGTAGACTTGTACAGCATTGACCGCACTCTCCTCTTCTCCCCCCACCTGGACCCGATGTAAAGCCAGAGTCAAAAAGGCCGGATGCGTGGAAGGGTGTAGGTGGATGGCGCGATCGAGCCCGCATCTTGACTCTCTGCCCCACATCCCCTGAACCACACAGGCTTTTGACCAACAAAAACAATGGTGGGTAGCAGGGGTCCCAGTGTGCGCGACATCTACCAGCAACGGTGTCTGCCACCGCACCCCAAAATGTTGGCATTTGACGTGAAATCCGAGAACGTCTGCCAGAGCCTAATAATGTACCCGCGTTGGTCCAGCACAGCTACCATGTGGCCCGTTTTGGAGGGATCAGTGCAGTACACACACACCACTTGAACCTGCTCCCCACTTTTAAAGTAACTGGCATCAGTGTCACAATCTCTTTCAGACGCGACCTCACTCTGTCAGCCCACGTTCCGGCCTCGTCAGTGTGACTTAGTTTGTACTAAGAGCAGACTTGCACCGCATCAACGGCACTGTCTCCTCCCAACCTGGATGCGGTGTCGAGACGGAGTCAAGAAAACCGAAGGCCGAGGAAAGCTCAGGTGGCCGGCACGACCTGCCCCGCACCTAGACGAATCACCATGAGTCTTAGACCACACATAATGCGAGCGATGACCTAACCACAGAAGTTAGGGTCACACGCTTACTTGACATGTTTATGTACCTTACTTCATAAGACCTATTATATATCATTGTATTAGCATGAGTGAAGAATCGAGGTCCAGTTAGATTATCCCGTTAATCATCCCCAAAAGAAGACAAAGAAGAAATTGGATGCGATACCATGGACCACACTGTATTGGTGCTGACGTTTCGGAAACTTCCTCGTATCCATCATCAGGGTAGTTGTAGGGAGTTTTTTCCTGCCAGCCCCGAGTTGTTCTGCCTTGCCGCCTGTCCGTGTTATAGGCATGCCTGATACACGAACTCTGACCTGCTTGCGGGCGGGGGATAGGCTTAGGTCTCTCCTTGGCCGACCGCTGGGGCGCAGGTGTGACCTCTCTCCCCTGCCCAGCCGCTGTTGTCGCTGCTATGTCCGTGTGCCCGTGGGTTCCCCCTCATAATCTGACGGGCTGATCAGCTGTCGTTGCATGTGGGATTCGCGGTCGACTGTTTGGGCGCGTCGGTGGGTCGATGTCTCGCGTCGGTCGTCTGGCGCCCGGCTGGCTCTCTCCCCCTGCTGTGATGGTGACAACTGTTGAGAGAGCCACGATTTGTCCGTCCGTGCTGTCGGCCCCGTCCGAACTGACTGGAGCCTCGTACGAAGTGCCTGGTAGGCCGAATGAAGATTAATGGATCTGTTGATCATGTCAACTGAGGACCAACTTTCGAGAACCAGTCTCACCATCTTGTCGCTGACTCGGCAAATGACGTTTGCTTCCCCAAAGGCGAAACTGTGCTTCTCCTGTTGTATGTGGTCATATACTAGTGACAGCTTATCCTCGCAGTTGATTGCAAGCTGGTGCTCATACAATCTTGTGCAGCGGCGTTTGCCCCTTTCACCAACATACCTTGCTGTGCCATCTTGGCACCACAATTGCAGTTTATCTAGTAAATGACCCTCGATTTCTGATTTACTTAAATTAGGTCCTTGAGATGCATGAGTTGCCAGCAGATTGCTCTTTCCGGTCTGTGAGCGATGCCAGTCTCAAATTCGCTCATCAACTTGACGAATTCTTCTAATACACCAGCTATGTGCGGCGCTGCGCGCCAACATTTCGGTTTCAGCGGCTTCTTCGGCTTTCTTCTGTGTGTTTCATTCTTGAACTTTTCGACAAAATCCTCAAAGTGCCTGTTTACTGTGAAGAGCTTCCGTAGGAAATGGACCTCGGCCTTCTTGTCGGCCGGCTCGCTGCAAGGGGTTTCTGCACGCCAGCGGTTGTGCGAAAGCGGAGGTTGCTAAGCATACTTAAATTACGATAAGTATTCTTCGTCCTCCTGTAAATCGTCCTTTTTAGTTTTCCATCGCCATTTCTGTGAACCATTACGTCCCGAAACGGCAACTGGCAATCTTTTCCTTCCTCTGTCGTGAACTGAATACCTGGGAAGATCGCGTTCAGGTGTTGCGTGGAGTTATCAATCGTGTCCAGACTAATGATGTCAAATATGTCATCAACATGCCTTACCCACAATCTTGGTCGATGACAATCAAGTGTAACTGACCCCAGTCGCTCTAACACTGCCTCGACGATCAAACGGGATAAAGGTGAAGCCGGTGGCGTTCCTTGACTTCTCCGTATACCGCCCCAATGAAATTAAAGACCGTGTTTAAACAGTGTTCCAGGAGGTCATTTAGGTGTTTTATCTGAAGCTTTTGTCCGTCTCGTCATAATGTCCTACTAACAAGGTTTTCACGGTTTAAACCACTAGGTGTTATGCAATGGAGGCAAAAAGTGGTATCACGTATAAAAATACCATCACTTCGTCATCTGTGGGTCGAACACCTTGCAGCTTTTCAGTGAATCTTTCAGCTGGGTGGGTGGTTGCTGCAGAACCCTGAGTTGGAAATTTCAGACGCTGGAACAGTCAATTGGCACGACCAAACTTTGGAAAGCCTCCAAGAGAAGAAGGTTAACGTAGAAGTTAGGGCCTTCTCCTTTCATTAAATCATATCGCAGTACGCACTGCTTCTTATACTACTATGGGAAATATTACCAAATTGACAAGTTAAGTGGAACTCAGTAAGCCCGTCAGTATCAGGACTACTCGACGAACTAATCTTAAAAAGACAAGGAGAAGAGGTTATTCAAACCTGCAAGCCCAAAATATGGCTTGGCTATGTAGATGGCGCCTTTTCGTCATAAACAATTGCGAAATCGAACGACGGCATCAAAGGCTGAATGATGCCTTCCCTGCCATGAAGTTCTCTTTTGGAGAGGCGCTAGGGAGTAGTCTGTCCTTTCTGAATATGGGGATATAAAGGCCGCACAATGGTAATCTCGCTACGGGCGTCCATAGGAAAGGATCGCATTCTGAGGTCATTCTGAGTTTTGGTATTAACCATCCTGAAGCTCGCAAAAGAATCCGCGTTTTTACTTTCCGCCCCAGCGTCTGCCGTTAATGTAGCAGCGGCGATCACTTGCTGAAATAACTAGCTCACCTTTATCGATTGTTTCGATCTAATGTCTGGTCAGTTCTCTGATGAGTTGCCTCGCGTAGGAAACAGGCACAAAGTTCCACCCCCAGTGGAAAAATCATGGCGCAAAAATTCTACCACCCGCCACGCACGTAGGGGACCTCTGAAGTGGTCGTCAGGCGGCTAAATCAGTCTAGTACCTGCATCACCACTATCCAGCATCTTCACTATGCACATCATTATCGCGAGTAGAAGATCCTAGTCCCCAAAACCAAGAACAAGCGCATGCTTTCACTTCCCATGCGATGACTGCTCCTGGGTGCATGTCGGCCATGCAGACCAGACAGCCATCTGCCAGGCCGAAATCGGCAAAGCTATTATGGAAAAGAAGAGACGACAGGGCCCGGAGGGTAGATCGACAAAGAACTGTTTTGGGCTCGTTTAACTTTATTCAGCCAATCATAAGCCTGTCAGCAGCTGGGACTAAGAACACGAACATGCGCACAGATACATCTGGCGCAGCTAGTCTACCACGGTGATCTTCGTTGAGGCAAAGTTCGTCAGTGCTTCGATTTTTATGGAACAGATTGTATTCAAAGTGACGTTTCGGAAACTCTTTCTTTTCCCTCATCAGAGTCGGTTCGTTGGCGTTTTCTGCTGGCCTTGATTTGTTCAGCCTTGCTGCCTGCCTCGCACTATAACCGTGCCAAACGCAAGTACGCTGGTCAGCATGTTTTCTGTTGGCTGATTGTGGCCTCTCTGACCCCAGCCATTGGTGGACTGGCGTGCCTTGTGCCCCCTCACGCCTGACGCGGCAACCTCTGCGTCGGTGTGCTGGTTGGCCTCCTCCTCGTCAGAAGACGGGCTGATCGATCGTTGTTCCTCAGGCGTGGTGTTTCCGGCTTCGCGAGTACGTTCGTGAGACACCATGCCGGTCACGTGACGTTCGGTCAGCGCCTTTCTCTACTTGCGCGAGCGTCAGCAGTCGACCCCGTGAGACTCTTTTCATCCGTGCCATTGGCCCTGCCTGGACTGACTCGAGCCTTGCGCGGAGCGCCTGGTAGGCGGGATGTAGGTCTATGCCTCGGTTGAGCGTGCCAGTCAAGGACCATCATTCTAGCATCAGCCTGACCATTTTATCATTGGTTCGGCTGACCACACTCGCTTGATTACTTAAGTAGCATGCATCTTTCACATTGATTTTCGATGGTCTTATAAATTAAAATATATTTTTTAGAAAACATGTAGAAAATATGCTTTATTTTACCCGTTTGGTGAAGAATCACGTTGCCTTCGTATTGTATGCCCGTGACGAGCGTATATTCAGATTTAAAAAAGTTGCTTATTAGAGAATAACTCCCAGCTGCGAGCTGTTGCTTATTAAGATATTTTTAAGATCATGTGATGTCCATGCGTACAACATCGTACAGGCACGTTTACCAATGCTCCCCATGAAATGTACTACATTGTCCGCATCCACTGCAAAATTTTATGCATCGTACATAGTATTTTCTAGAACACATTGAGGAAAATATGATTTTAATTTCACAAAAAGCATACACCTTGTAGACTGCAATCGCTAAACGCTGGTAAAACGGCTAACCAGGCTCAAAAGTAATCGGGAATTGGGAAACTTTTTTGAAACCTAAATATACCCTTTCTTCAAAGATAACATGATTCGCCACCAAACAGGTAAAAGAAAGCATATTTTCTACGTCTTTTCTATAAAATATATTTGAATTTATTAGACCATCGAAAATCAATGTGAAAGATGCCTATTGCTTAAGTGATCAATTTTTGCCTTGTGTGGTTTCTGCAGGAGGACGAAAAATGTGCATCTTAAAGCCGACATCCGGTTGAGCCCGAAATACTATAGAATCATACAGCACGACAATCAGTATTACAACCCCACTTAAGGAACCCTTCCTAATCGAAAACACATTTCAGAATTTCGGCCAATGTTTCATGAGATTGGTCACGCACTGCATTTTCCAAAAACGGTTACCGTAGAGATTTTGTAGGTCGATGCATGGGGCTGTAGGAATCAAAAGAAAGAGATGAGGAAATAGATTGTTCCTATCAGGTGCCAAAACCAAAATATTGACGAACGCTTCCTTACATAAAAATGTGTCTGAGCTCACTGGAAGACGCCTGAGGAAGCACCAAAAGAAAGTAACCCACAAACTGACGATCACGCTACGCAACCAGCTTATACACCTTAAGGATAGAGTTGACGATTTGGATAAAATAGAAGTCATATTTAAAACTCCAAGTGCCACCTGTAACTCCGAATATTGTGGTCGAACCGGGAAATCCGCCTCTACGCGCACACATTAACACCAATTTGCAATAAAGAGGCAGAACCACTTATCCCATGTCGCGATGCATACTTTAGAATCTGGGCTCAAATTTGCTTTGGATAAAGGGCACATATAAACAAGGACATGATTTTCTACAGGCCATTCACTCTGATGGTTCATGCCTCAATCGGCGCATTGACCTGGACGCCATGTAAAAAAATCTTAAAGAGAAATGGAGAAGGTGACAGCCGATTAAAACGTGACGTCCGTGCACAGTACCGACCCTTCCGCAGCCCTAAGAAAACGGTATCGATTTTTTGAGGCACGTTCAAAGTTTAACTGTTTTCACGTTTTCTACACTTCTGACAATGACCTGGTGAACGGGTGTCAAAATTTACAAAATAAAGTTTGCTAAGAGTGCAACAGGCCAGACGCAGACAGCTGTTTCAAGGTCGTTACCGATCATCAGTGCGTCATAGACCTTATGAAGTGAGGTATATAAGCATGTCACGTGGGCGTTTGACCCTCACTGTTGTGGCTAGGATCTCACTCGTTCCCATTCTGTCGGCCCGCCAGCTTGCTACTGGCGACAACGAACGCTGGGTCATAGGACACATATCACATATAATACATGGGCAGCTCGCTAAGAGTGCAACAGGCCAAACGCAGACAGCTGTTTCACGCCCACTTGACATGCTTCTATACCTCACTTCATAAGGCCTATGACGTATTGATGATCCGTAACGACCGTGAAACAGCTGTCTGCGTCTGGCCTGCTGCACTCTTAGCGAGCTGCTCATGTACTATATGTGGTATGTGTCCTATGACACAGCGTTCGTTGTCGCCAGTAGCAAGCTGGCGGGCGGACAGAATGGGATCGAGTGAGATCCTAGCCACAACAGTGAGGGTGAAACGCCCACTCGACAAAATAAAGTTTGTTCAATTTCCCAGCGGACTCATTTTTCCTCGAAATATATATATATATATATATATGGTATGGTAGGGGGCGCTCACCGATCGTTCATACGGAACTCACTCGTTCCGTTGTGCCTTAAGGGCTCTCTCTCGAGCACAACCAGCAGCCGCACAGCGCGCATGATATATAGACAGAATGGCATTACCGACAAAGACAAGGGAGACTGGAATGGCCATTTCTGGCTTATTAGCCGTCTTCAGCCAGCCATATCCAAGCCCGAAGTGTGGAACACCCAAGCCTCGAACTCGCGACCTGTTGGTTTAGAAGTCCAACAGGTCGCGAGTTCGAGGCTCGGGTGTTCCACACTTCGGGCTTGGGTATGGCTGGCTGACGACGGCTAATAAGCCAGAAATGGCCGTTCCAGTCTCCCTTGTCTTTGTCGGTAATGCCATTCTGTCTATATATATATGCGCACAATGACATTACCGACAAAAGACCAGGGAGACTGGAGCAACCATTTCTGGCTCATTGGCCGTCGTCAGCCAGTCACACCCAACCCCGACGAGGTCTGATAACGATTAATATGCCCGAAATGGTCATTTCAGTCACCCTTGTAATTGTCGGTATTTTCCCTCTGCGCCGCTGTGCGGTTGTCGGCTGGCCCAGAGGGAGAGCCTTAAGGCACAACGGGACGAGTTAGTTCCGTAAAAACGATCGGTTATATATGTATACATATATTGGTGAAGCCGCCTATTGCTCACACTGTTTCATTCCCAATTTTGATTCCTAGATTGGACTGATTTCCCTCTGCTACTTACGCTGAATCTTTCCTTTCTTTAGAGAGGCAGCTGTGATTTCGACTGGAAGGTAATCTGCCCTGCCTTCTCTCCTAGCTCCTTTGCTATTTTGGTTATCCTCTCTCGATGCCATTCTCTTTTAGTCTGGCGCGCTTTCTCAACTTTCAACTCCCATTATGTGCACAGTTCTATTGTCCTACTGCCTCGCGGCTGTATTGTTGATTGCAACCAGATGCATAAATAATGCATGCAGCTCAGCTCTACTATGATTAATTAGACCTAACGCTCAGCTTGCAGTCAGTGGTGCACAGCCCTGCTGGCTGTACCACCTGGATAAATCATTCAGCGCCAGAATGCTTCGCACGGGACAGACTGCTCAGTCTTGTTTTTGTCCACTCGTCCATAGCAGTGAACGAGAACCCTCTCTATTGGGGCTATTTGTGTTTCAGTGCTTTTTATGTTATTGTTTCGGCCGTGTGCTAGATTGGTGGGCGTGGCTGCCTAGTCATCATCATTCATCTGATCCCTGTAAGGATGTT
>CACRXP010001284.1:40052-53269 GCA_902702965.1 Spirometra erinaceieuropaei
GGTGCTGAGCTGGTCGCGGCCCGCTGCCTCCGACGGTCGCTTATCCTGTTTAATGAAGGAGTAGACGAGAGCCGAGGTTGCGTCTTTATCGTCTACGCCAGGGGGGGCAAGAAAGACCGGTGCTGTGAACGCGTCATGTGCTGCTGCCGTTGGTGTTGGAGATGGTGTCGGCGGCGGCGGCGGCTGTGTTTGAGTGGGAAAGGCAAACAGAGTGGAGGGGGTGCTGGAGTCTGTGGGGGAGGAGAACTGATTTGTCCCTCCGACGCCGCCCGCAGCGGCAGCAGCGGCAACAGCAGCGGCTGCGCGGGAGTTCGCCGCAACGGCAGCTGCAGCCGCTGCCATCACCGCGGCCGTCGCAGCGCTGTTCTGTTGGTGCTGTTGCTGCAGCAACTGTGGTGGTGGTGGCTTTGCGGAGAAGCTGGCCACCCCTATGGGGACCCCAGTGGAGCAGGGGACCACCACCTCAAGGTCTCTTGGAAGCTCCACCTCCACAGGGGCGTCCTTTCGGCCGCTGGGGGTACGCTGAAGGGTTACGGTGGTGCCGTTTGTGGTCGCCCGTTGTTGTTGCTGCTGCTGCTGCTGTTGAACCAGATGTTGTCTTAGAAGATGTTGATGATGGTGACAGAGTTTGGGAAAGGTCGTTGCGTTAGCGGCGGTGGCTGCCGGGTTTGGGGATGGATGGCTTACCCGCAGAGCAACAGTCGAGAGGTTATGACCGTGGTGAGAGCACTGGTGCATCTCTGCATTCTTTGTCAGGCTGTCCGCCACGCCGTTGGCAGCTACAGCCGCAGCTGCTGCCGCGGCCGCTGCCGCTGCTGCTGCAGCAGTCCCAGGGGTTCCCGTGTCGTTGCGGAAGCTGGGACGTCGCTCGGGGGCCAGGGATCCCACCTGTGACATCAAGAGACCTGCTTTATGGTAGTAGTCTGAGAGGGAGGAAGAATCGGGATCCCTTTTTGTTTGTCGGCTCAGAAAAGGACAGTCCGGTTGGTGGGCAAGGTGGATCGAAGAGGAGGAGTTCTGGTAGCAACTCTGATCGTCTATTTTGGATGAGCAAGGCGCAAGGCAGACCATTTGCTGAGGGACAGCTGTTTGCAGAAGGTGTTGATGTGGATTTGGTTCTCCTGACGGAATGCTACCGTCAACAGTGGTAGTCAGCACTGGCAGACTGCTACTTTGCGCTGGCGTAGAAGTCCAAACGGGAGTTGTGGTGAGTAACTGGCGGTAAATGAGACACAATATGCATGGATCCAGAGCCAAATGAAGGATAGTTAGACGAGCAATCACGCTAGGAGCCTCACGAGCCCAGATACTGGGATTACGACCGTTGTTGAAGAGGACGACATAAACACCGACGGTCAGACAACTAGCCGTACTGAGTAAGAAGAGGAGAGTTGTGAGAAACCTGAGCCATTGAATAGTCGGAATGCTGCTAGACTTGGGACGCCGCGGCGGAGTCTTTAAACAGCAGGTAAAGGGTAAGCAACAGAGTAATTGGCCCGCCAGTGGAACGAAGAGGAGCAAAACAGTGCTGGTGAAGAGCTCTCCGGTTGCCCCAGCTCCCTCAGCGGAGGCCGAGGAGGAGGAGGAGCTCGCAGCGATGGCTGTGGAGTCACAGGGCAGGATGGAACGTAGGCCGGTGAAGAAGATGTTGAGGTTGCAGCAACAGAATCGCCAACCCTTAAAGCCCACCGCCTGTGGCTGCTCCTCACCCGCACTCGGTCGAAGCGCAATGAAGAGAGCTGAGCCTGCGGCCAAAGCCCAGGGCAGGGAGTGAGAGAGGGCGAGACAGGCGAACCGTTGCTGACGCGACCGCGGGCTGACAACTGGTGCTTTGAGACTCCCGCCGCCGGGTCCGGCTGCCAGGCTGATGAGGGCACCAAAGTTGCTGGTTAGCGAACTGGTGGAGAAAAGGAGGAGGGAATTAAGGAAGACGTGGTAGAGGAAGCAGGAGATGAGATGGAGGCGCACGCAGAGAAGGGTATCCATGGCAACGGAACTGACGAGAAGACAGGTGAGTTGCCAAAGCGGCGAGAGGAAGGTGCCACTGCTATCGATGTCGGCAGCGCGGACGGTTGGGAGGACAGAAGTGAGACCGGTGCAGACAATGGCCAAATGAATGGCAGAAAGCAGACAACCGAGAAGGGCAATGTGTACACAGACACTGAGGCTGGACTGCAGGCCGTTATGGGAGCGTACTCTGTGGACAGTCTCGTCAACGTCTGGGTCTCCCTCCTCCTCAAGGTCCTCCAGACGTGCGTCTCCGGTCAGACAGACGGAAGTGCGTTTGGAATTGGTGGTGGATAGCGTCAGGCCGTGGGTAGTCTGATTACGCTGTAGTTGTTGGCCTCGACGTTCATTCAGTCGTCGACCAAGTCGCCTTCGAGGAACTCCGGTCACGGCAGTAGAGGAGTCATCTTCGCTGGGCGAGTCGGCATCATCGTCAGCGTCGCCGTCTCCTAAAGTGTTAAAAAAAGCTTTAGTATGTGGAGAATAAATCTGCACATTTGACCAAGAATGCGTTCTCGACCTTCCTCCATACCAACATGCGTGAAAAATCCCAGATGTCCTATACCTAGCTACTATCTTTCATGGCTGGCTGGGGTTGGATAGATTTTGAGTGATCGGGACATAACAGAGGTCGGGCAGGTTGATCTGTGCAGCAGTCTAGGGGAGGGAATTAGTTCGATCTAGTGGACCAGCTTTTGTCATTGGTAGGTGACATTCTGTTCACGCTGTTTAAAGGGCAATCGGATACCAGCAACCTCTCGGGTTCCGCCGATCCTAAGGTATTATTCCTGATGAACGGGTCTGGTACTGTTTGAATTAGAAGGTGATTTCGGGTGGCTGTCCCACTGCAATGGAACAAAAAACTAGTTATTCTACTTGGTCCGGGTCTGGAAGCCGTCACATGGGCGATCGCCAGATGCACTCAGATGCGACGTGGACGAGAAAATATTCTTCATCTAAGGTGACTCTCAGCCGTCTGATCGCCTCTTGAGACAGTCGCAGGCCATTCTGATTTCCGTTCTTCGGGGCTCAGTGCCGAAATTCGTTTTCCACTTAAGACGCTTTCCGATCATCCCACCAGAGCTCCTAACATCGAAGGAAGAGGCATTGAGTTCGCAAACTGGACAGCTAGAAACATTGACTTATGGACTCCATATAGGGCTGCGGAATATGTGTCTTTTAGTGACGTAACCACAGAAGGATATCCACACGCACATACGTACATACACACACAACAGTTCAGTCGTCGTTGTCGATTATGTCTACCGTGTACTCCAAAGCAGGATGAGAACAGAGACGGCTACTTCCGCGCGCATCTGCTTCACTTTCTCTGCCTCCTTGGGGAGGCAGAATCAAGAAGACCGAAGTCGAAATAGTGTGCGGATGGTTGGCACGACGAAAAGCCGCAACTAGGCGTACCCCCACATCGCCAGATCCACAATAAACACCTAACCAGGGTTCTAACCAATAATAAACGGGGGGAGCACCCCGTATCCCAGTTGGCGCGACGTAAGCCAGGAGCTGGACTTGCCATTTGGCATTTGTTATGGGTGCAGATACCCGATCTGGTCCCTTTGTTGATCCAAAGCATTAACTGTGTGGCGCCTTTTAGGAGAAAATGCACATATACGCATCCGGATGCACGTCTATGCCCACTGAAAATGCGGCTTTCGGCACAAGTCTTTTAAAAGGAGGCTGTTATTTTGAGAGCCATGCACTTTTACAATCCGATTCATCCTCCGATCGCCTCTGAAATAGCGGTGGTACCACCACCACCACCGTTGGAGAAGCAAGCTCCAGATCCTCCAGTTGAGTGAGTATATACATAGCGTGCAGGTTAATCTGATAAGCAGAGCACTTGTGTGCCTCTGATCGGCCCTCATGAACTGCAGGGATGAGGGAGGGTGTGGTGCTAACGGCGGCCGCGTCTCGCGACCGGAGTTTCCTCTAGTTGTTGATGACGCTGAGATAATTTCCTAATGACTCCTCTACTGCTACCGTCTTCGAGCTACTCTGTTCCGGGACAGGCGGGCGTCCTAGTTGAGGCTAGGTTTTTCACTCCCCCCTCCCCCACGGGTCAGATTCATCCGCATTTTAGGAAAAGCCATCTTTCAATCAGCTCAGTGTATTCAAAGTCTCTGGCTGCAATTCCGTCGGAAGTCCCGAACGGATGTTTGGAGCGAGCAAGTGAGTGCTATCGGACGTGCCAACAGTGACTGTCGCAGCAGCAGCGCGCCAGTGGATGCGAGACAGATAGGGCCTAAGTGGTTAAACTGGTCTGTGTTGTGAGTTGCTCCCAGGAGTAAAGACGACTCGAAAGTTTTAGTTAAAGGGCGTGTACTCTCTCGCGCGCCCCCTTTCTCTCTCCGTCGCGGTCGAAAGTGTCGTGTTGCTGAGATGTCGAAAGAACTCATTCTGTCGAAAGTGTTTTTTTTACTTTATCTCATCGAAAAATTCCAAATCCTTCAGCAGTGGCAGCTTGTCGTTCCTGCCGCCTCTACAGGCTCAAGTCGTGCCAACTTTCAGCTGGAGGGGGGGAGGGAAGGAGGGAGAATCGGAGAGGTTTGTATCCAGCCTGCTTGAGAACCGCTTTGATGGCAGTCGACGGCTAATTGTCCCACATTACTTTTATCGTGTTCATTTAATCACTACGCAGTCTCGTTATCTATCTCTTTCTGGCCATTAAAACTGCATTTGGACTCCACCGGTCGACCACCCTTAGTTCGCAGTATCCACGGCTCCGAGTGATAGCTTCCCTTAGGATTCATACTGTGCGCCGCAAGGTGCGACAGATATTGTTTCTCTCATTTTTTTGCGTCCGTAAACGTAATTGTCTACCGAATGAGTAAAAGAATGAATATTTTATGCATGTTTTCCATGAAATATAATTGACATTTAGGGGCATCGAAAATCAATGAAAAAAATTCATGCTTCTTATGTAGTCGTTTTTTACAGAGTGTGGTTTTTGCATGCAGCGGGAAGGAAGTTCGTTCAAAAGCTGGCATCCTGAGGTAACTGAAATACTATAAAATTTTATTGCAGGATGACTAATTTTACAGCCTTACTTTATGAATCTTTTCGAAACGAAAACGCATTTCGGAATTTCGGTTGACATTTCATGAGTTACACCACCTACTGTAGTTGTATTAATAGTAATGGTCGTGCATGTGGAGATGGTGGTTGTGGCGGTGGTGATGATAGCGGCGGCGTGGCTGGTAATTGTAGTGGAGGTCGTAACAGAAGTAGTAGTAGTAGTAGTAGTAGTAGTAGTAGTAGTAGTAGTAGTAGTAGTAACTTTAGTAGTAGCAGTAGCAGCATCAGCAAGCGTCATGTCCTCATTATGCTCATTTGCCAATCAGGCTTACTATTACGAACTTTCTGGTAGATGTAATCTTCTGGATTCTCGAACAACTCTAAATCTTCCTAGTCGTCATTTCTTTACCCTAATGTTCAGTAACGGCCTACCTTGTTTGAGTGTTTGCGCGCGGCATACCAGACAACAGAGTGAGCGTTTCAATTTATTTCTGCCACCCCGACTACCACCTTCAAGTTCAATGACGGCTACATCGTCCACGTTTGTGAGCGTGCATTAGACTTGGGCCCCCGGTTACCCACTATCTTGGGACAACTCAAGGTCTCAGAAAAGATAGTAATGTTTATTGAAAACTCTGATATAAATTCTGAAGGAAAGCGCTTCAACCACTGAAAGAAATCTGCTTATCTGGAGCTTTGAAGTAATATTTCCCCGGAATGAATTTAAAGCAAGCAAGGACAGTAGAATTGAATGGTACCATAAAATTTCGCGACGGCTTCTAAACTGCAGCCTCTCGTTGCATAACGGAAATAACAAGTGAGAAAGGTACAGAGGTTTGAATTTTGACAGATAAAATCAATGTAAAACAGCAAGGTCAAAGTATACTGTGCGTAGACTAATTGATAAAATGGTAACTTTAAAATGCAACATAGGAATGAAAATGATTGAGATGCGCTATATACGGCGGGATAAACCCGACCTATGTAAACAGTTAGGCCACGTAGTCAACCTCAGTTTGCCATGGTAGACCTGATCCCTTTGGATTTTCGAAATCCCTCGGCATGTTTACTTCCCCATTTTCATTCCTATGTTGCATTTTGAAGTTACTATTTTATCGATTAGTCTACGCGCAGTATACGTTGACCTTGCTGTTTTACATTGATTTTATCTGTCGAAATTCAAACCTCTGTATCATTCTCACTTGTTATTTCTGTTATGCAATGACAGGCTGCAGTTGAGAAGCCGTCGCAAAATTTTCTGGTATCATTAAATTCTGCTCTCCCTGCTTACTTTAAATATCTGGAGATTCTGCATGCTGATACTCACCGAGCGATTGATTGTTTCTTAGTATTCTCCCTGAAGCTATGGCAATTTTTTGTCTTTTCATCGATGTCTGCTATTCTGGACATGTGCGTGAGCTGTTTGTGTGAAGACCGGGGGACTTCTGTTTACAAAATACGGATCAATCACCAAAGTCGGGAGAGCTGAACGTTTGTCCGAAAAAACTGCTCCCAGTTATTTTTCCTCCTCCTTCTCCCAGCCAAGTCTACCACGTCGGCAGGGTTCACTCCTTCCTAGACCAATCGGAGCATAGCTGCGGTAGGCCGTCCGTCGACTACGCAATGGAATGGCCAGTTGGGTTATTTGTTTCTGGTCCAAGATGACCACAGGCAGGTTGTAACCCACCGAAGACGACGCGTAAGCCACAATGCGATGTGCCCTGTCCACTTTCTTCTTCTACTTCTCGGCTTTATTACCGCTCCTGTTATTATTGTTATTATTATTATTATTATTTTGAGGGCACATTCTCTTTAGGTAAGGAGTTTTCGTTTCTGGACCCTTTGCAGGGACCCAGCCTACGCCCAGCGACCACGCCCAATCTAATAGGCAAATGACCACTATTCCTATCAAACCAATCAGCTGACGGGAAGCCATCAAAGTAGCGAGAATAGAAGAGGCGGCCAAGGCTAGGCGACTACATAGTAGTTACCTATACGTCCTAAACCCAGTGGTGTTATACAACCTATCCTTACCACCATATGCCCATCATGAAACTCCGCATCCTGCCAGATGCTATATGTCATGTTAGGGTGCACTGAAGCCAGCTGAACATATGAACGCTAGTTCTAATAGAGGAGAAAGGTTGGGAAGAGGTGTATACTGACTCTCCAACGTTCCTAGTAGCCCTATCGTCAGAGAATATAACGGTCTCTGAGGTTATAGAGCCCGTATTTCAACCTGAATTGTCGGACAGCTACTATGTCCCCTGCGGTGCGCATCGCCTACCAGTCTGATAAGGAGGTGCTACTGTCTAGCCGGTCTGTGAACAACACAGTCCCAGTTTATACTTGACTGCACTTTCAGCCCTCTCAGTAGGCCAACCTGGAGCACTGGTGCTCTGTGTGAATGGTAGACAGCCCCCCCCCCCTCCCTCGGGGGGAGGAGGGGGGTTAGAGTCGCCCGTGGGGCCTATAACCTGTATCAATGCCTCCTCCGTCAAATGAGTACATTTTACGCGTCCCATGAGACGACAGAACTCAACTGCCTGCCCTATTTCCTCTCGTTACCAGACCACCCCCCCCTCTTCCGAATGTCCCCTGAAATCCCAAAAGCAGCTTGCCTACGCAGATATTGCGCCGACTGAAATCGTAGTACTATTGCTGACAGCCATTATGGACTTGTCTGGTGTCCTTAGAGAGGCCAAGAAGGTAGAAGCTCCCCGGACCTGCACAATCACAACATCATGTTCCGATTGTCAAATAATTCGCATTTTCTAGGTGACAACAACAATTGAGTGAGGGCATGGAGGGGTACAAATCACGTATGCAACCGTCGGAGTCACTTGGAGCCAACAGATAGGTTAACCTCGAGAAAGTGCAGAACATCTTCTGGCAACGGTATGGAGAAGGACTGTAATGTCGGTAGACTGTGGATCGTGCCATACGTGATTGGGGACAAGTGGAGTTTTGCGGGTGGGTCAGCAAATTAGACAGTAAACTGACAAACTGCAGGAAAACACAGAAATCGTTTGGATTTCTCCCGAAAGACCCGTCGTACGCCTCCTTTCGACAACAGAAATGAGTGCGGTGAGTAAAAATAAACAGAAAGTAAACTTCAAAAAATAAAGAAGTTCGAGTGGCGGTTTGAAGTCATGGCGATTGCTTGTTGTTGGCAGTGTAATGTCTGCAAAGGCCTGCAAATGTGCCAAGATAAAAGCCCATAGGACGTGATCCACAGTCTGCCATTCCTTAAGCAGGGTCCTTCTCCATACCGTTGCCAGTGATATTATGGAGATTCCAGCTCTTGAAGAGTTGAAAGCAAACTGTCTGACTAGTAAAATGGCCAGCAATAAGCAAACGCAGGGCGCGGCCAATTCCAGGCTCGATCTGCTTCAAACCCCACTGCTGAGGCGGGATGGTCGAGTTACTTTTGAACGTCAGATATGGACCAAACTCTCGTAGGTTCCACAAGTACGGGCGTCCACAAACTTTGCAGAAAGTGACTGCGTGATCCGAAAACGCGGAGTCCGGTATGAATCCATCCGAATCACACTGATGCAATCTCTATCTCTGCATACTCAGATAAAAGGGTCTGATGACCAGCGTGTGCTCAAACTTTGGCCCTAAAATCAGTCAGCACTCATTCACCAACACACGGAACAATCTACTGACAGTAAAGTCCTGAATTGCAGGCTGAATGCAATCAAAGACCCATTACAGTACGAAAAAGAGGGAATGGATTGGGAAGAGGTTAGAATGGGAAAAACCGTCGCAACCCCTCTCCCTAAATTTGGATACCTTTAGGGGGGCTAAGCGTAAAAAGAACAGGACCTGCTCACCGTATATGTTTCGGTCCTGTGTGCTTGAGGATGGACCCTCTGTGTCATAGTGGGTGTCACTCAGCGCATGGCCCCTCTCCGAGACGCCGAAGCTATCGTCGCTGTCGGGTACTTGCGAGCTCTCCACCGAACTCGTTGTCTCCTGCTCGTCTGCCCGTGGTGCCGCCGCCGCCGTCGTGGCCGGTTTCCCCCTCCGATGTGTTCCGTCTCTAGCCCTCTTCTGTGGTCTAAATATCTGCCGGCTGCCGTTCGCCTGGAGTCGAGACCTAGCACCGAAACGTCTCGAGGCGCCCGCCTCATCGCCGGACACTGGGGCGGATCGATAGCCGGGTTTCTTCAGGCGTCGTGGTCGCAGGGGCCGCTGGGTGGTGTTGGTGGTAGTAGCGGCGTGGTAACCGCCGCCCGCTTCTGCGGATTTCTTTGTTGGAATGCGTTGCAGGCTGATAAAACTGGAAGCTCCCCCCTCTCTAGGGCCCCTGTCCGAAGTAAACAGCGTTGCAGCCACGCCCATGTTGTGTTGGTGCTGACACTGCTGCTGTTGCTGCCGCTGCCGCCGGTTAGTCGGATGTTGTCCGCTTGCGCGATGCCTCGGGTGGCAGAGGTACCAGGAGCTAATGACAACCAGAGCAAAGTTCGTCGCCAGTGCAATGGAACCCACAATGAGGGTGAAGAGTAGAGCCGTCCAGTCTATATTCTGTCCGACAGTGGCCCCAGTACTGGGAGGGGGGAGGAAGAGGTCGTCGGTCGGTGTGGGAGTGTTCCAGCCAAGATACGATGTCTGTCCTCGGAGGGCGTTTGTACCATTGAGCGGCAGTTGGGAGACCTGTTCGGGTACGGCAGCTGCAGCAGAATCCGCTAACTGAAGAGAGCTTGAGCCCGGCGGGATGTTTGGCGGCACGGGTTGAAGGCGCATTATGGTGCGGCCCTCAGGTGGTCCGGAGGGTAACCGGAAGCGAGACCCATTCGCGGAGATGAGATAGCCGAACTCGTCTATGTGGAATTGACCTGAGGCCAGAAGTGCGGTAACGTTGACGTAACGTGACCGACGCACTTGACTGGGGGCTGGGGTTTTGGGTCGCGACGTCGGTAGGCGGAACCCGATCGGTTGAGGTGGGATAGGCATTTTATTACGTTCTCACCGGTTACATGTGCTGACTCGAGTAGTAGTCATTGTGCGGAACTGTTCTACAGTAGAAGGATATGCAGTACTTCAGTGGCAGCGGAGAAACTGGTAAAAAGTGTTTTTGTGGCAGAAAAAGAGGCTTAAAAAGAGTGCATGTCAAGAAATGAGCGTTTTCTAGGCAAATTATCATTTTTGTAGACTTCACATTCCTATCTTGCTCACAGGTGTAGCCAATAACTCGGCGCCCCTCGAGTTTCCAAAACTGAGATAACCTTTCTAATCTCCTTGAGGGAGCAAGCATACAGGGTGTTTTCAGACCAGAGAACATAGGCCTCGAGGCTGGTTTATTAACTGTCGCTGACACACTGCCCCGTCCCTCCTTACAATTTCGATCATCGGCAAAAACAGATTCATGGTTCACATTGGCTTCGAAGTGTGCGTGGTACCGACTCAAATGTTGATGACGCCATTCCAGACAGCGCAATCTTTTTTGTCACGGTAATTTCAGATCCGAACTAGGATCAAGGGGCAACGCCCTAGACTACTCGGCCACTGTTAGTCACTACAAATGGGCAGGTGAACGGCCTAAGACACTGTTAGATGATCCTAGGTTAGATGCACTCAACGCAGGTAGGCGTTTATCTAACCTGCTTCAAGTTTAATGGATGACAGTTGGCAAGGTACCTGAGATACAGCATCTGAGACATCGTGGCTTCGCTTTTCTTCCGGGCTCGTGCCGGCGCGTGGGGACGCGAACAACAATGCGCGGCGGTGGCGGCGGGCTAAGATGATTGGCTGGGCCTCAACCAATGATCGATCGATAATTTAGTGTTGATATGGTAAATATGCGCGACATGATCGCGCTTAATTCCCACGAATGTGCAATTATAAGGTGTGAGGTGCTGTAGCGATGACTGATATGCAAACAGTGCGCTCAGTGGATGCTACCTCTTGTCAGGTGTCAGACTACCGTCATGTATGCTAGTCGCGTTAAGAAGCACGACAGCCTCACGCTGTGCCGACCTTGTCACGCAGGTGAGTAGCAGACACGGATAGTCGGAATCCACACGTGGGGTCATGGGCTCTTCCTAGCCGTAGTTGGCGTACCCTCTACCCAGGTCCTCGACAGCGTAAGTAGGGGCGTCTAGGGCAAAGTAGGGCCAGGACCTTCAGCCAAAAATCTCTATCAAATTTTTAAATGGAGGGACGCTAACTCCTCCGAATCAGTGCAGGCAAAGGGGTAAGAAATGGACTTGGAGCGTTTAGGAAGAAAGGTGGGCTAACTCAGGAAATGTCAACCGAAATTCCGAAATGCGTCCTCGGTTCGGAAAGATTACTTAAGCAATGTTGTAAAACTATTCATCTTGTAGCGCAATTACACAATAATTCAGTTACCTCAGGATTCTGGCTTTTAAATGAACTTCCTTTCGGTTGCATGCAAACTACACACTGTAAAAAATGACTACTCATGTAACATGACTTTTTCCATTAATTTTCGATGACCCTATAAATTCGATTTTATTTCAGGATAAACATGCATAAAGCTATTCATTTACCCGCACATTCGGTTGACACTGACGTCCTCTATCAGTTTTATACTCGAAGGAAAGGCATAATTTGGTTTTCAAAACTTTTCCAATTCCCGAATAATTTTGAACCCGGCCTGCCGTTACACCTGCATTTAGGATTTCCAAACTACAAACCGGAATTGGTAGCCCCTGGAATTTAGCACAGGGCCACTTGTAGTACGGCGATAAGGCAGAAATACCCGTGTCCAATCGATTTCTCTAAGCTAGAAGTCCTATCTGTAGTTCCTAGAGGTTAGGCTGAAATATAACCTTCCCCCCCCCCCATCCTGTAATCATCTTCCCGGACCTGCACTGTTCCCTTGAACGCAGCAACCGCAAACACCACTAAAACTTCCATTATGAATACTGTCCGTAAAGACTGGGAGAAGGGCACTAGCGGAGGTAACACCAGCGAGGTCATCTCATGTTAACGCGTACACTTCTACACTGTACCTTTCCTACAAAGTTCCGAATTGTTCAAGTACTGAAAGTTGTCTGTATGACAATATGTCACTGTGATTAAATTTCGTATCTTATCAACAGAAGCAAATCTCAATAATACCACAACGCTTTCCTATTTTCTGCTGTCTTATGATGTACGCTGCAATCATGCAAACAGGTTAGGTGATTGCCCTTTTAACTACATCGTTTTCGGGGAAGGTAGCCAAACGTCGGTTGGGCCATTGTAGTCCATTGGATGGAGTTTGGTGAATGTGCTATCGACGGTATCATTTTCAAGGACGATTACCGAGCACGGGAGTCTGTTCAGCCACAGTAAATAGTACTCAGTAGTAGTAGTAGTAGTAGTAGTAGTAGTAGTACTAATACTACTGGCAGTAGAAGTAGTAATCATGTTCCAGTCTTGCCATTCTAACAGCTGCCGAGGAAATTCAGTTGCCGAAAGCGCCCTCACTCCAAAGACTACCACGAAGATATCAGCGTATGGAAATGAACTCTCTCCCGTGACGCCCGAGTTACTTGGCTGCTAACTAGCCCGAGCCACTCTGTTTGTTCCCCACAGAACCGCTGGACAGAACGTCCCTTAAAGCCTAGTCATCGATACGCCGTTTGCGAAGCTGCCACAGACGAGTAAGCCAGTAGTTGTAAACATCCGCTTCTTATGACAGGGCTGTTTTGTGAAGATGCATTGCTTCCCTCGGCCTCGTCTAGAGAACGCGTCGCTTGCATGCGCCCATACTTGTTGTAGTGGTCGTAGAGGGTAGGGGGATAGGGGAAGCGAGTCTTGGCGCCACCAGCGGCGGCACGTTACGAAAGCGAAGATTGCAGCCCACCAGCGACGAACGTGCGTGCTCGCGTACGTATGATTTCCCGCGTCCTCTCTGTAGTGCATTATGGATGTAAGTACAAGGTGACTGCGGGAAGACCGACGGCCGTGGTGTTTATGACCACCACAACCTGACTTTATGCCAATGTGACAGTTATGAACGATTAGTCAGATTCACGGCGTTGATGGAGGAGAATAAACAGGAGGTTGGTGAGGCAGGTGGGAGAGGTTAGGGAAACGAATACGACAATGAGGAATCGGAGGCAGCTGGGATCAAAAAGAGCGGGAATATGGAGACAGGGAAGAGAATGAAGGAAGGGGGAGTGGAAGGAGGAGGAGGAGGATGATGATGATGATGATGA
>CACRXP010001284.1:62583-105717 GCA_902702965.1 Spirometra erinaceieuropaei
AGCAAAAATCTGTGAGCCGTCCTTAAGCAGCCGCGGAAAGTGTATTACCGCGACACGAATCGCATGGTCGAATGACTTCTATACAGTACCTTTTTCATCCAGAATTTCAGTTAAATATCTTGGTGTTTTTGCCGCATACAAGACGAACAGTTCAGACAGGTGCGTGAATTATTTTATAGTGATAGCAGACTCGCACACTATCTATCACACCCCCTCCTCCCTGACCTGAGCCCAGTGTCCGGATATAGTTAAGGAGACCGAAGGCGGGAGAGGGCGCAAGTGGCTGACCACCAACCCCCCCCCCCGATCAACAACACTTGAGCGGGACCAAGGAAAGAAAAGGGGGGACACTACTCGTGACCCATATTGGCGTGGTTTGAGCCTGCAAGTAGGCCTGCATCAACAACCCTCGTCCACAATACGCCCTGACCAGGATTTAAACTTCGACAAAAAGCAAGGGCAACGGCTGGCGTGGTCAGGGTCGCCTCCAGGCGTGCCGCCACGCCCGGTTCGGACAAAGTCGCTAGGCAGTCAGACACACAGCCTATAGACACAGCGGGAGAACGTAATCAGGACATGCCAGAGTTCGGGCAGGTTAATTTGTGCAATAGTCCAGGAGAGAAGATGTGTTCAGCCTAGTGAAACAGATTTTTAATTTACAGGGGACATTCTATCCAAATCATCTAAACGGCTGCCGGTTACCGGTCGCTTTTCGGGTTTCACTGATCTCTGGATACTAGTCCTGCTGAAAGGGTCTGGAATTCTCTAAATTTCATTATAGTTGCGGGTAGCTGTCCTACTTAAATGGAACAAAAACTAGCCATGTTACTCGATTCAGGTCTGAAAGCCGTCACACTGGCTATCACTAGATGCGTTCCGATATAACCGGGCGGAGAGAGCATTCTTCGCTTAATGCGACTCTGAGTGATCCGATCGCCTCTTGAGACAGTGGTAACCCACTCTGATTGCCATTCTTCGGTGGATCAGTGCCGAAATTTATTTTCCATTTAAGACGTAATCTGGTCATCCTACCAGAGTTCCTAGCATCGAATGGAGAGGCATCCATTTCACAAACTGGACAGTTAGAAACACTGACACCTAGACTCCATGCGGGGCAGGAGAATAAGAGTCCACTTCTGCCTAGGGAAATGACCTCAGAAGGATATTCACACGACGGCAGTTCGACCTTCGTGCCCGACGATGTCCACCGTACGTTCCACAGCAAGGAAAAGCGGGTACAGTGACTTGCGCGTGAATTAGTCTATAGTGATAGTAGACTTGCGAAGCATCTACCGCACTTTCTCCTGCTCTCCCACCTAGATCCGCTGTCAGGACAGAGTCGAGAGGACCGGAGGTTACTTGTGACTGGCACTGCCGTACGGGTACCTAAACATACTACCATACCCCCTGGTTCACAAAAACACTTGACCAGGATTTTAGTCAACAATGACAGCACCATACCGGGTCAGAAATACGACGAGGATGACTGGGCAGCCGTGATCACGACCTGTAAAATCAGCGGGAGCTGAAACACATCCACCACCAGGGGACCAGGTGCCAGAGAGCTGCCAACACACACTGTTTCATTCACATAATAACCACTTCTACTTCGCCACACACACGCTCTGCATGAGTGGACTTTGCACACAGAAAACAGTTACTCGGAGAGGCTGGCAAGCTTTCTGTATTTAAATCAACTGTCGTTGGCAAAGCAGCATAAATATCCACTAATGACGATGACGTCTTAACCTGCACCAAGAAAGGCAGGTGGAAAAGGGAGCGGCAAAATGCCGATACCGAAAGCTGGACGACCGGGGGGGAGGCTCGAACCTTAAAACAAACTTCCTCCCGCAAATCTGGTATATTAGAGGATGCAGAACTGTCTTAAGCGAATTTCTACGGGGTGTCCAACACGAACCGTCCAGCAGAAGAGACCGGCTGGAGTATAGACAAAAATGTCGGAACGGGACGCCGACAGCCATTATGCTAGGTGACAGCGAAAAATGAGGGCTTTAAGGTCCTTACCCGGTGGCTTGCATTCGGGTCTTAATTCCGACTACCGCAAATTCCAAACAGAACAGACACCTGCGTACCATTCAAACAAATTTGACGCAGTTGAATTGCAAGTCTGTGCCGGCAATCGCAGGTCTCTCAAAAAATGCAGTTTCTATTGAAACCATTACCTGTGATGCATTTTCTGTAGGAGCAGTCAGATGCCGTCAAGACCAGCAATGAAGTGCCACGGGTGCAACCCCCAAACGAACACCGTCTGCCTGCCGTGGGCATTATCGAGCGACTTGACTTGACTGCGTGTTTAAGCCAGAATAAGAGGGGGAAATGGCTTGAGAGAAAAACCACCTTGTGCGTATAATCTTTCAGACTGGCATTCAGAGTGGCATTTAGGGAAGGCGCGGAACCCGTATGGGGAAGATAACGCGCGGCGGTGGGGGGACGCAAATGCTCATATTTGCGGTCTCGCATGCCTGAAGGCGTTCTATTCGGGCAAATTCTGCGGAAGGGAAACGACGCAAAGAGATTGTGGAGGGGCATTTGACTACAGCCCCTCAGATGCCTGTGATCCCCCAATCCCCCCTCCTCCAGCCCAGCAGCAAACTCGGCGTAGGCCGCAATGAAGGCAGCATGCAGCGTGCCGCTCTGACTTTGCCCGTCAGCAATAACGGGCACAATTTGACAACTTCACAGCAACGTCTAACATACAACATCCAGCCTCCCTAATGAAATGTCAGCCGAAATTCTAAGAAAAGAGCTTTCGACTAGAAGAGATTACTTGGGTGGGGTTGAAATATCGATTATTGTGCGACACAATCCGAAAATATTTCAGTTACGACGACTTTCTAGTTTTTGAATGCGTCTTCTTCCGACTGCCTGGATAAACCGTTCTGGATATAAAAAGTGATTACTAAGGTGACATGACTTTTGTCCTTGCCTTTCGACGCCTTTGCGAATTCAAGTATATTTCACGGACAACATGCAAAAAACATATCCCTTTTTGTGCTCATTCGGTGACAAATAACGCCTTCATCAATTTTTTCTACTCAGTGAAAATTATCTTCAGGTCTTGGAAAAAACATTTTGTTAATAAAAAAAAACTTTAAATTCCATTCAGAGTTGTGCATGCGCTTGGGGTTTCTAAACCACATCTTGCATACTTTTCGTGAGAGAAGAATCATGTATTTCTTTGTGCTATTGGAAATACACTAAATATGGCTCATTGGAGTTTTGTAATGAGTACGAACCTTGATGTAGAGTCCATAGGCAGCATTAATAGGAGGGCAAATGGAAAGTGCATGACTGGACACAGCAAGGTCATAAAAAACCCCATAATGACAAACTTTTCAGAGCCAAAAGATACCCCTTCTTCGGCCATAAAATTCGCGGACGCAATCTGCAATGAGATAACTGCAAAAAGCAATATTTTAGAGTGCATTTTCTGAAAGGACCTCGGAAAGCAATGGAAAAAATTAGCGCTGTTTAAGTAATCGTATTTTGCCGAGTGTGGATTTTACAGGCGGACAAAAAAGCGCATTCAAAAGCCGACATCGTGGCGTGGTTGCCCAATTCGGAATTATACAGCACTTTGTTAAATGTAACAGTCCTACCCAAGTAATCCTTTGTAATCGAAAATACATTTTCGGAATTCGACTAGCATTCAATGAGACTGGGCAGCTACAGTAAATTATGCCGTTTTTTATTGCTTAACTCCGCCTGCAGCAGGTAGCCCCGATTAACTTCCGTCGTTCGTGTAAAAATTGGACCAGCCAGGTAGTACGCATCGGGGTAAGGGGATACAAAAAAACTGCAGGCCAGTGTAGAAAGGCCACAACGTTCAGAAAATTGGCTCATAGAATAAAAACTCCCTCGCTTCTAAGTAACTGCGATGGTTATACTTACATGTTACTTTCCCTATGGAGTCAAATATCCCGACAAACTGGGAAAGTTTGGAACCTTCTCTTGGTAACTGGGATGACTAACACCACTGCGTCAGGGGGAGGGCGGTATTGATGCCGTGTATGTGAATTCGATTATGAGGGCCGCAGATTGCTTCAGCGCCGAGCATTCCCTCCCCTCTACTGACTCTGGGAATTCAAGTGGTTAAAACGACTAGACATCCAATTCAGTCTGACGAAGGGAGCGTTTACTGACACGGACAACAAAGTCAAAATGGGAATTTATGAGCCCCTGGTTCAGTGGTTGGAGGCATTGGACTTCCAACCAACAGGTCTCGAGTTCGAGCCCCAAGTGTTCCACACTACGGGTTTGGGTATGACTGGATGACAACGGCTAATAAGCCAGAAATGGCCAACACAGCCCCCCTTTTCTTTTTCGGTAATACCATTCTGTCTATATAATGCGCCGTTGTGCGGTTGCTGTTTGGGCTGTAGAAAGAGCTCATAAGGCACAACGGCAAGAGAGAGTCCCGTAATAAACGATCAGCAAGCGCCCCTCTACCAATTTCTGACTTACATGAAGTTACCAGTCAGCGATACCTCATGAGACACTAGTGACCCTAGCTTATCCAACACCGGCTAACGTTCTCATTATTGCATTAAAGGGCTTGGCTCATGTCGTTTGGGATCGGGAGTACCAAGTCATATAGGACTGGCGTGCACAGATGTCTTCTGACTCCAGAACTGGAATGGGGATTTTTGCCTGGACTGGGACAGGGGACTAGGTGTCCCCCGTATGGTAGGTGGTTTTGCTCTAAATTCTAAGCGGATATATATTCCCGAGTCCTAATTCTAACCGTAAGCCCTAAACCTAACTCTTAAACTAACATTAACCCTGATCTTCAACTCAACCTTAACCCTAGCCATAACTTTGGTGTTGACCTTAATCCTAACAACAATTCTAACCATAACCATAACTCTAATGCTAAACTTAACCCAGCCATGGAAACGGTAGGGTATAGGACCCCAACTAACTTGAGCCAACTTGTGGACCGTGTCATATGTTGAATGGAGGTCGAGAGGGTTTTTGCGGGCGGGGCAACACTCAGGACGTAGAACAGATGGGATGCAAGAAGACGCAGAAAAAGAAACAAATTTCCCCTGAAAGTCTTGCCGTACGCTGTGATTTTGCCAATAAAGCGAACGATATATTTGAAAGAAATAAAAAAGAAGCAATTCCCAAAAATAACGAACTGTGAATGAACCGCCGTTGGTGAGTTTGCACTCAGTCCGGAAGACAAGCAAATTGCAACCAACTGGGACGTGATTTTTACAGTCACACTGAATTCTAGTGTGCATTTTGGAGTGTCCAGCTACGTGGGGTCCTACGCCCTACCATTATCTTAATCTTGACTTCGGCCCTAATCCTAACGTCAAACCTAGCCCTATCACTAACTGTGACCCTAGTCCTAACCGTAGCCCTAAACTGAAGTCCGATGCCAACCATATCCCTAATACTAATCCCATACTTGGTCATAACCATAACTCGAACGGTGGCTCTAGCTCAAACCTAGTCCTAGCACTAATTTTGACCATAATCCTAAACTTTACCCTGACCCTTGCCTTAACCTTACCCCTTGCAAGGTCAGCCGTAAAACGGGGGCACCTATCCTCGCTGGAATTGAGGATCTACTACCCATGGCAGCGCTCCCATGGTGAGCAGTAATCAGTAGTTGAGAAGTGTTTTCCGACAGAAACGAAGACACTGGAATGGCCATTACTGGCTTAACTGTCATCGCAATACGGCTGAATTCCGCCCATCTACGTGACATTGATCTCCGCCGCATTGATCGTGTTTTTTCGCCGATAGCGACTCTCTGTGTCAGGTATTTAAAGCATTTTGGACAAATCAAGTGCACGGCAGTTAAACGGTAATTAACACGGATCACGCGCGAGCATTTGGAGGCTTCTCTGCTGGCAGAGGCCCCGACGAGCCTCCTCAGATACGTCGGGGAGGTGGCATACAACCACCAGTCCCCACTAACCTCTTCACCCTCAAAAATTGCGCAGAGGGATGCCTACTCGTCGTTAATTTTGGCATCCGTTTACAAGACCGATTTCCGCGTACACAGCGCATCCCCACGAGAGAGCACTGTATTACTCTAAAATATGCCCCACAGTAAACCCAAAGAACGTCTTACCCCAGACGACCCCACCTTCAAACTATAATAGTTTAAAGGTGTCCTGAGAAGTTCCACTATTTCGAATAGTGCAGTGGACACCAATACATACAGTAGGTGGATTAACTCATGAAATGTCAACCGAAATTCCGAAATGCGTTTTGTTTCGAAAAGATTTGTTAAGTGGGGTTGCAAAACTAATCACCATACAGCGCAATACTATAATAATACGGTTACCTCAGGATACAGGCTTTCGAACAAACTTCTTTCCAGTCCCACTCAAAAATAGATCCTGTAAAAATGACAACATAATTAACATGCATTTTTCCCACTGATTTTTAATACCCTTATATATCCAATTATATTTCTTAGAAGACATTCATTAAAATATTATTTCTTCTACTCATTCGGTAGATAATTGCGTTTTCTTTCAATTTTATACTCGAGAGAGGATTATAATTTGGTTTAAAATGTTTCTGATTGTGTGATTTTTTAGCACCATGAAATGGTCCCTCATAAATCGTCATGTCTCCCCATTTACCACTGTTGCTTGTAAAGTTAACAATATGGCTCAAACTCACTGCTAGATTTTATGAAACCCATACAGCCTCCTCTTAGTATCGTAGAGAAATATGTGGTTTTACGTACACGGAAAATATACGGCTTGTAGTTTGGAAACGCTGAATGCAAGTGTAATGGCGAGTCGGGTTAAAATTATTCAGGAACTGGAAAAGTTTTTTGAAACCAAATTAGGCCCTTGCTTCGAGTATAAAATTGAAACGGGTGACTGAGAAAAAAGATTCAATATTTTACTGCATGTTTTCCGTGAAATATAATTGACTTTTTAAGGCCATCGAAAAACAATGAGAAAAATGCATGCTACTTAAATAGTCACCTTTCACAGGGTGTAGTTCCTGCATGCAGCCGAAAAGAAGTTTGTTCGAAAGCCGGCATCCTAAAGGGAACTGAATTATTATAGAATTGTGCTGCATGATGATTTTTTCATAATCCTACTTAAGTAATCTTTTCTAAACGAAAACGCATTTTGGAATTTCGGTTGACATTTCATGAGTTTGCCACCTACTGTATATATTGAAGCCACGATTAGTGGAGGTAAACCTCGTCTGAATTAAATTAACACAGAGATCTAGTATATCGTAAAAATATTGCTTATTTTGCACTCGAAAATGTATTTTTGCGGTGCAATGTGCGCCTGGGGACGTTTTTTACTTCCCTTACCGGTTTTCAGTTTTTAAGAGAACGCGTGGTGTCTGAATACTTTCTATGCTCCGTACTGAAGGGGCTGTAGCCCAGCCTAGCCATTCTGTCGGACCCGCATATGAGGGAGGCATGTGCTAGCAGGGTCCTCCCTCCCCCACTGTTTAATACCGTTGATGTTGACGGCAGATGAGACGGGTTGCGGTAGCGAACCGATCTTTGCCTCCAGTGCCACTCAGCAGGACTCATCTGAACACTTGTCCGTTGAGAAAATGCGTGACCGCCTATTGGAACGGAAGAAACCACGCCGCCACTTTTTCAGACCCATATTTGATGACAAGAAATTATCATACGCGCCGAGGATCATGCCAGTGTCGCGTAAGCGGGGCTGATTTGGGCGTGACTTGAACTCTAGTGGAAATGGCAGGTGCAGTCTTCATTCCACACCTTGTATCTTTCGACTTTTGAACCGTGCGTAGGCGTGGTATAGAGCTCGCCACCCACGCCTGTCAAGCCCGTGTTTGAATCTACCTGCAGTCTAAAGAGACTGCAATATCTCGGGTCAACAATCCCGTCAGTGAAAGACCTTCCAGGACACGTCTTCTGACGCACTCCGAGGCTTCATATTTGTCTGATAGAGGGAGAAAGTGCTAGGTGTGCCTCTGATCCCCCTATGTTTACCCTAGCCCTTCCGTGGTAATTTGATGCTGCATTGATAGGAGACAGGATCAACTGCACTGGCTGGCGTAGGAGTTAACTGCCGTCCTCTCAAAAATTATCGTGTTCTTTAGAGCCTCTCCCTAATCCTTCCACTGAACACTGAGGACCTGGGAGAGATCCAACGATTTTCTATGAGGACAAAGCAAGTACGTCGGATAAATTGGGAGACTGTGCCGGCCGCGAATTGTCAAACATGCTGCAGCGGTGCAGAGAAATGACGCCAACTCTCAGGTCGCGGCCCATTCGACGAGATCCGGCCACACATTCAAATTCGACGAGGCCGAAATGCTTGCGAGAGGGGATAATCGCATGAGCCGCTAGTTGCTTGAGTCATGGTTCACGGGACCTCAGTCTATCAACAAGTTTAATGGCATCCGCACTCCGTATTCCGTGCTGAGGCATAGACTGGCCAACCTAATTAACCACTCGGGGAGCGCGCAAGCCGGTGAGCCAGATGGCCGAGCAACCATCACGTCAGCATCCAACAGGGGTGGTGGCGTGCCGGCCACCAAGCAACTATCGCATCAGCGTACAACAATTCTCTATGAAATGGAGAGCAGTTAATCATCATAGGTGTGCAGTCGCATAGCGACAGCGTCCTATAAATACTACAACTTCCTGTGCACGAATCCCCGTCTCTGATGATGGGTTCAAGTGAAAATCCGAAACGTCAGGCAAATAAAGCCCTTGTTCCAGAGATCGCTTCTCCCTCCTCCTCTTCTTCTTCTGTTTCATCGACTTAAGTACTGTCCTCTCAAAAATCGTCGTGTTCTTTAGAGCATTCCCCAATTCCTGTGACGTTTACACTTTTTAAGTAAAATGGAAAACAAGTGTAGTGCATAATTGCCCCTCACCCTGCAGTCAACTTAACGGATTCTGAATGCATGCGTTCCCCTCTTATCCTTAACCACTCCTCTGTAAATTTTCAACCAACTTTAAAAAGCATATTCAAATCGTAAGATGCACACGGTATGCATTTTGTTTTGCTTTCAGGCATATTGATTCCCTTCTACCTGACATTAACTTTCGACTGAGTTTTTCGGCCGTTAGGTTTTGAACTGATCGTGCCCTGCAGCAGGTAGCTCAAACGTTCATTTTGGTCCAGTGATCACGAAAACCCTTCTGTTCAACTCGACAAAAGACTTTGTCACATTTCATGTCAAGCGTCAGCTTATCGGTGATCGTTATCCCCCTTCTGATAGGACTTCTGTCAGGCCTGTGGGGCACAGAGGAGGAATATAGGTCCAAATGTTCAAGTTGACATCCATACAGACGCCTTTGCTAGAAATGTTTTGGTTCTGGGTTATTGCGCTCTCGTGTACGCCGTCATGTTTTAAGTGTATAACTTCGTTGAGACTTTCTTTTATTCTCAAAAAGCAAACAACCTCCCCTACATGTGGTGCCAGACCGTATAGCTTCTGTTGGGATCTGAGGAAACAATGCGACTTGCTTAGAGGTTCGTACGTTTCTTACGGGTATAAAATGTGAAGCTGACGTGATTCTCTATCAGACGACTAAAAGAAAGCACAATTTTGTTCGTGGTTTCTATGAAATATATCTAGATTTGTAAGACCATCGAAGGTCATAGGGAAAATGCATGCTGTATAAGCAGTCATTTTTTAGTGAGTACGGTTTCTACAGGAGATTGAAAAGCAGTATATTCAAAAGCATCATTTTTCCCATTAATTTTAGGTGTTCTTCCAAAATGGAATATGTCTTTAGGTACCACGAACGAAAATATTATTTCTTTTACTCTTTTGACGGAGAATCATGTCGACTTAATTATTTATACCCGAAGAAGGAGTATAATTAGGTTTTAAAAAAGTTTCTAATTATGAGACTATTGAAGACCGCGAAATGTCCATTCACATAGCATCGTACCTAGCCGTTTACCACTGCTCCTCATTAAATGTACAACAGGATCCGCATCCATTGCAAAATTTTATGAACTCTATATAATGTCTTTTTAACAGCATAGAAAATATGTGATTTTCTTTACGCGGAACGCATGCACCTTATAGAGTGAAATCACTAATCGCTAATGCAACGCATGATCAGGCTCCAAATTATTCGACAATTAGAAAACTTTTTTAAAAACCTAATTATACTCCTTCCCTAAGTATAAAATATAAAGAAGGCGTGATTTTCTATTGATTGACTAAAAGAAAGCATATCTTTGTTTATGTTTTCTATAAAATATATTTGAATTTCCAAGACCGTCGAAAATCAATGGTAAAAATGCATGCTACTTAAGTAGTCATTTTTTTCCGAGCACGCTTTCTACAGGAGATTGAAAAAAAGTGCATTTAAAAGTCAACATCTTGCCAAGTCCGAAATGTTATAAGTGTATGCCACAAGATAAGCAGTATTACAACCGCGACCAAGTAATCCTTCTTAATCGAAAACGCATTTCAGAATTTCAGCCAACATTTCATGAGATAGGTCACTCACTGTACGTGAACCGCAGTCACATGGTGGAACAAGGCCAAGACAGCTGCAGGGAAGTGTGAGCACTGTATTAGAAAATTCAATATGACTCATCTACACGTTCCCCACACATGACGGTTTCAAAATGTGCGTAACCCAGAGCCCACCCAGGGAGGCCTAGACCAGGCAAGATTGGAAGTAACGTAAAAAGCGGAATAAGGACACAGCTATCGCAATCTGACCGTCAGTGGAGTTCAGTTATTCTGTTAGTTCAGTTATCCTATCAGCTCGCGATCGTTAGCTCGTCGTGATAGCTTTCAGAGCATGCATGGTTATTCATAACAGAAGCCTTAAACGTCACGTCTGAAGTGGATGGGCCTCGTGCCCTCTTCCTCTCATATCTCGGCGGTTTACCAGAGTCTGGTTACTGAGAGTGGGATCAGATGCAGCGACTATTTCAGTTACCGCAAGATGCAGGCTTTTGAACGAATTTCCCTCCGATTTCATGTAGAACCAACACTCTTTAAAAAATGACTACCTATGTAGCAGGAATTTTTCTCATCGATTTTCGATGCTCCTAAATTCCAATTATATTTCATGGAAAACACGCTTAAAAATATTCATTCTTTTGCTCGTTCGGTAGACAATTACATCTTCTAATTTTATACCTGATGGAAGGGTATAATTCGGATTTCAAAAACTTTTCCAATTCTGGAATAATTTTTGATCTGCTCTACCGTTACACTTGCATTCAGGGTTTCAAAACTACAAGCCGTATATTTTTCGCGTACGGGGAACCAATCATTTCTCTACAGTACTTAAGAAGGATCATATAGGGTTCATAAAATTTCGCTGTGGATTCGATCCGTATTGTTAACTTTACGAGCGCCATCGCTAAATGCAAAGACATGGCGCTTTATAAGTAGCTATTTCATGGTATTTAAGAGTCCCACAATAAGAAACTTTTTCAAAAACCAATTATGTCCCTCCTTTGGGTATACAATTAAAAGAAAATGTGATTATCTACCCAACGAGCAAAAGAATCAATATCTTTATGCATGTTTTCCATGAAATATAATTGGACATTTAGGAGCATCGAAAATCGAGGAGAAAAATTCATGCTACTCAAGAAGTCATTTTACAGAGTGTAGTTTCTGCATGCAATTGAAAAGCAGTTCATTCGAAAGCCGGCATCCTGAGGTAACTAAAATGTTATAGAATTATGTTGCAGACTGATTTGTTTTACAACACTACTTAATTAATCTTTTCGGAACAAAAACGCATTCCAGAATTTCGGTTGATATTTCATGAGTTAGCCCCCTACTGTATCTCCCTGCTTTCATCCATGCACCCGCCAACTGTCCGAGGCCATTAGCCAGCGCAAGTGGATGAAGTGGCAAGAGCCTGAGCCTAGGCGTGAACTCGCATGTGTGGAGTTTGCCGTGAGGTGACTGCACTTGGCGCAGCCTGACCAACCTGGTCCTGTTTCCGTCCGTGACCTCGGCAGCGTGGCCCGTTATGGGGGCCACCCACCTAGTCCGGGGCAGCCGTAACATAATTCAGGCCTCCGCCCCCTTAAACAAAGACAATTCATGACACCGAATCTCGGTGGTCTAGATAAACATGTATGCGGTGCTCTAACCACTTTTGATATCTGTTGGTTTTGCTACTTGCATAGACTTCTTCGGCTTTTTTGTTCTTGTATACGAGGCAGCGGACAGCAATAGTGAGCGTTAAGGTATTCCTGCCTGTTGAAACTCCAGATTTCTTAGTCATATACCTGCAGTCTAAAATCCATTTCTAGAAAAAATAGTTGGGCGTACCGCGGGAAACAGGAGTAGGAAATGTCCACAGCGAGACAGAACTTAGCCCGTCTTCGCCCTGGGCAAACTAGTTGTGAGCTGTTGCTGAAGCATTCTCGTAGATAGCCGCCGAAATAGATGCAACACTAGCTGAAATATTTTGGCATGCCGTCAAATACAAAGCGCCGCATAAATTAAATCCCAAAGCCAATTAGCCAGGCATATGTAACGTTCAATTATTTCCTGCATGCGAGCACGCTGTTCCCTGCTTCTGCGTCATGCAGTCCCGTATGAAAATTCACTCTGTGATAATTTCATTAGTTTAGCAGAATGCACTGCTCTCACAAATTATTATACGAATTTTTCTGAAAATGCGCTCGCTTTGAAGGGAAGACCGATTTTTGAAAATTCCCGTTTTAAGAAATAGCGCGCAAATATTCCTTATGCAAAAGAGGACACTTTTGGGAGTTTCTAGAAGGACTGCAGGTTAGGCACTTCAGCGAAGGGAGAGTTCGGCCGTCAAAAAGCGATGGTGTCCATGGGGGTATCCAATGGGCGTGCTTCTACGTGAGCCATTCTATCGTAATGCAGACTTGCGCAGCATCAATCGCACTCTATCATCTGCCTCAAAAGGGGCAAAGCTAAACAGGTCTTCTACGCGTGCCAGGTGAGAGACCTCGAATCTCTCGCTCACGAATGTCACAAAGGCCGCATTAGGTAGGAGCCATCGAGCCGGAATCTCAGCCAAATCCCGCACCGGGTCTGGGTTCGTCGGGCGATCTATCATTGTAAAAAACTACTCCCAGGTTCGGTTTTGCGGACTTCAAGGCACACATCATGATTGCTAGATACTGAAGCGTTTTATAGGCAGCAGGAGGCATCAACATTCACAAAAGGGGAACTAAATACGCGAGATCGTTTTGCAGACCCCACGGAAGGCTAGATAACAAAGCCCCTTATTACTACTAGCAATAGGTAGAACTCTGTTTATGCAACGAAAGTGGAGTAACGCTGTAAATCAAAGATAATTGTTTTCTTCAAACACGAACTTTGAGCTTGGTATTGGATACTGCAAAGCGAAAAGTGTAGGTTAAATTTCTGTGCATTTTTCAAAAAACGATGTGCGAATCACTGGCAAAAAGCTTAAATCTCCCTAAAAACGCAAGGCTTACTTAGTAATGGTTGGGATGTTGGATTTACACAGGCATCTGACAATAGTTCAGCGAAAAACCAGACGATGTAGCGCATAAACTGATCTGGAACTGGAGTTTTCTTATTTGGGGTGAGGCCAAAATGAGGTCGCTTGATGACCGGAATGCGGATAATCATGTCGGGCTACTTCGCATACATTATTCTTAAATAGACGCAACTTGGAGGAAATCAACCCCCCTTACGTTTAGGAAATTCCTCATGCCGGTACATATTAGAGACACAATCTACATATTTGCGCATGTCTCTCCAGGCAACCGTTTACCTTGACAGCACTCGCCAAATAGCACTTTATTACTTGAGTCAGGGTAAATCAGGCGAGGCCCGGATGTGAATAGTCATTTCTTTTTAAGAATTTCAGCATGTCAACTCATAAGTCCTGTGCCTTAAAAACAACATTAACTACAATGGTCAATCGTTAGTTTAACACGACTCGTAACGCCTGGCCGGACAAAAGTTATACAAATTACCGCAAAAGGGTCTTCATCAAAATGGACTGTTAAGCTCTTAAGCATTTAGAGATATGCCTTGTCTGCGATTTGTTTTCGGCCAATAGGTAATAAGGAAACGGAACAGGTACTCCATTAACTGCATGATAACTAGTTTGGCATTTACATGATCACTTTCTGGCGCATTTCTGTTAGCGGAAAAGAGCGCAGGATCAAAAAATGGGGATGCTAGCACTATCAAAATAAAGAGAGGAGGAACTCGTTCGTTTGCCGCAGACAGATTGCGAGTATCAGCCGGGCTGTTGCATTAATGTGCAGTTTTTTTAATTACCTCCCAGATGCTACCCTGGAAAAGATGAAGGACATAGGTAACTATTTTGGAAAATAGCCTATCAAAACATTTTAAGACAGCTGACTTAGTAAGAGGGTTTTTTATTCATTCGTGAACACAGACACTGCAAGAAATCCGCCAGCGAAATGCATTTTCTAAGAGTTAACTTACAGTAGTTGGGCTAACTCATGAAATGTCATCCGAAATTCCAAAATGAGTTTTCGTTTCGAAAATATTAATAAAGTGTGGTCGTAAAATTAATCATCAAGCATCATAATTCTACAATAATTCCGTTACCTCCAAAAAGCCAGTTTTCGAAAGAACTCCTCGTTTGCACGCAAAAACTGTACTCTGTAACAAATGGCTACTTAAGTAGCACGTATTTTTTCTCACTGATTTGCGATGGCCTTAAATATTTAATTATATTTCATAGAAAGCATGCATAGAACATTTATTCTTTCGCGCTTTCGATCGACAATTACGTCTCCTTTCAGATTTATATTCGGCTAATGGGTATAATTCGGTTTTTAAAAAGTTTCTAGCTGTGAGATTTTCCAATATCGTAAGATGGCTGTTCGTAAAACGTCATGTTTTTGCTTTTACCAATGTTGCTTGCCAATTTTACGGTATGCTTCAAATGCATCGCTAAATTCTATTAAGCCAATATGGCCTCCTCTTAATACCATAGAGAAATGTATGGTTTTCCGTACGTGGTAAATAAATGCATTGTAGTTTGCGAACCGTGAATGCAGTTGTAACGGCAGAGCGGGTTCAAATTTATTCAGGAATTCGAAAAGTTTTAAAAACTGAGGATAGTTTTTTGCATGTAAACGAGGAGGAGTTCGTTAGAAAGCTGGCACTTGGAGGTAACTGAATTATTACAGAAATATGCTGCTCGATGGTTAAGGTTACAACACTACCGAATTAATCTTTTCAAAACGAAAATGCGTTTCGGAATTTCAATTGACATTTCATGAGATAGCCCACCTACCGTATGAGAGAAGCTTCTTTTTATCGATTAAGGCATATTCATCTACGAATTTGGTTGCGGACGTTTATTTTTCCCAGCGATGATGTTTCTTGCTTGAGTGAGTCTACAACTAAGGCCCAAACGGCCGCATGAATGGTAAAAAAATGTCAAAGAATCCATTATCTTGGTAAATGTTTTCAAGAAGCAGCCTGTCTTGAGTGGAATCCACATCCATGGTCAACCAATTGAGGACACTGAGATTTTTAGGACGTTTAACATCATTTTAGGGACGTTTTTAAACCCATTGTGCTTTAGCTTTGGAAAGTAATAAAAATATTTTGGCGGAAGGGGTGTTTCCTTAATATACATTAATTGGAACTTTTACGATTTTGATTGACAATTATGTTTACATTTACTAGTCAGTTATCAACCTGTCGGTATGTGAGCTTTTAAAAATTGTCATCCCCGTGACGTCCCTATCGGCGATATCAGGAAAAATCTGTTTGTCTAAGTGAACCGGACCTCAAATAATGTAAAAATGAAAACAATGCAACTTCTTCTTGTGAAAATCTGATGAAATGTGCACTAAAATTGTCGGATGTTGACTAGTTGCCAAGCTCGACATGCCACACAGTCTTGAAGAATATTTAAGCGCAAACTTCGCTAGAGGACTATTTTCCAAAGCTAGTCTACTTGTCTTGATTAATTTCTGGGAAAATTAATGCGCGAGCTTGGAGTCAATCTCTCAAAACAGACCTTCTCAGGAAAGGGGAGAAATGTATATACGAATATTTGAGCTGAAATCTATCAGTTACTGCGGGATAACCGTTTAATATTCACAAACCGCCAAAGGCAGCCAGTAGCATAGACGTGAGTAATTATTCGCCAACTAATCCAAGTTTGTGCATTAAGTTTCTTCAAGATTAAACAGGGCAGAGTGTAAGTGGAGTCCACGTGCCAGAAAACGCACGGGAAAGGCAGGAAGATCCACTCATGGACCAAACCCCTGAAAAGATCGGTGAAACATTTGTGTCTGGGTCTTTAGCCAATACCTGAGTTGTCAGTACGGTAAATAATTACATTGTTCTACCTGTGCTGTTTTTGCGCGCATAGTCACCTTGTACAGTCAAAAAGTAGGTTCACAAAATTACAATAATATTCGATGTCTTAGGAACCTCCGTATCTCTAGAGAGAATTATCCCTAGACACCAAAGCATTACTTATATTTTTGAACCTCATATCGCCTTATATCACTCATTGTTGATTTCCAGTTTTGATCCACCCGATTGTGCTGGCTTTCTAGTAAGTAGTAGGCATTTATAAATTTCCGAATATTTCACGATTTACCAAATTTATTGCATATTAATTATGATATCGCATTACAAATTGGTTTCGATTTTCAGGCCAAGTTTCGCATATTTTTCGAATCTCAAGTCATCTTGTACAAATAAATCTGCCCAGTTGAGAAACCACTGAAGAATTGTTTGTAGAGTTTCATGGATGATGTCACCTAATTTATATGGAACTTAATAATAAGTAAAAATTACACATTATGAGTCATTCACGAGGGAATAGACTTAGGTCTGGCATGTCTAGCACGACTGAATGTGCATAATCTGCCTAATTCTGACTCTCTGCGGATGGATTTAACTTCTGGCGAGGACCAAAGTGTGAAAAACAATGAATTTTTGCACCCTACAGTAATGCGCGTTCTCCTGCTATTATTAATTAAAAGTACTTTAATGGGCTTAATCCCTCCTTCATCAAGAAATTGATAAAAAAACAGGTCTGAAAAACACAGTGGCGATTTGAGGCAAAGCCGCTCCCGCAATTTTGACAAAGGGCCACATTGCTTTACTCAATTACTCTTCCATCAAATGCGGCCATCAGAGGTCGGGTACCGTTCGCTTTCGGCAAAGATGACCAATTTTTACGTTGCCCGCATACTGTGAGCTTCGATAAATTAAAGTGTTGCAGCAAAGATAATTCCTGGGGATTATGCAGTCTTACAATACAAGAAAAACAAGCAAATAAGAAATAACATGAAAATTTACGTCATCAACCGAAGAACGATTAGAATTGGAAGATTTTCTGAACTCCAGTATAAAAAGTAACTCTAAAACAGAATGCATGCCGACATATTATTCCCATGATATGTGGTAGAATTGCTACTCACGACGGATATCAGCAGATATAAACATACTAGTTAGGTTTACATTTCAAGGAAGTGTGGCTTTGATGGGGGCAGAATGAGACGAACGAAGCGAAACCGAAAACCCATTTTTGTGCAAAAAATATATTTGAAAATTTCATCCAGGCGAACAAAATTCAGTGGATGATGACGGGGTTCGGCAGTCATACTGGCTATTTAAAGTCGGGACGAACGCATGACACGATGACGAATTCGTGGTTCGTCACGGATAAAATTCGTCTCGACGAAATGTTTACGACCCATCCACTTGACCATGTCCGCTGACCGCCTGCGCTGTATATGAGCACATACTTGTGTTTCTGGTCCCAGCTGCAGGTGGTCAGGGTTATGATTGGCTGAATGAAGGCGAACAAGCCGGAAACAATGCTGTATCAACCTAACTCCCATACTCTGACGTCTCCGTCCCCTGCAATCTCAAGCTGGTTCTAACAGAGACATCTCAGTCTCACCTGTCTACGTGGTCGTTTTCGGGGGTTCTAAGTTAGAGAAAGTTACAAGTTAAGGGGAAGTAGTTGTAAAATGATAGTTCTCCTCGTCTAACGCTAAATCCACAACTTTTGTTCAGCATCACAATAAAAAGCAAAAAGCCCGCCAATTAGGACATAAACAGTCATTACAGACGGAAAATAAAGTCGGCTTTCACAAATAAAGCACCCAAGGAAGTAGTGGGAAGGGATAGGATTTGCAGTCTGCCTACTATATGAAAATATCTCCCCATCTGTCGTCAGTTCAGGATGGACCTAAAATGGTACGCCCGCCGAAATGTAAGAGGGACATTTTGGAAAATGACGTCCGATCAAATCCCCGAAAAAGAAACATGCATTCTCATAAATGGAGAAAATTCAGCAGGTTTTGGTCACAGAATTTTAAGCGTATGCGTGTTTCCTTGATTGAGGTAGCTTTGGTGTAACATTTAATTAGCATATGCCTCTGACAGCTAACTGACATCTCAGCCGGCTCGAAAGAACGGACCGTCCATAAACGGGACTAACCTAAGAGAGTTTCATAAGCAAGAAAATGGTGTTATTCATATATTAATAAAAAAAGAGTACCGTCAAGCGTTGTACAGTGAGTGACCGATCTCATGAAATATTGGCCGAAATTCTGAAACGGGTTTTTAATTAGGAAGGCTTACTTAGGTGAGCTTGCAATACTGATTATCATGAGTTAGAATCGTATAATATTTCGGATTTGCCAGAATGTCGGCTATTAAATGAACCTTTTTTATTATTTATTTATTTACTATTTATACTCAGATATAGAGTATAATTAGGTTCTAAAACTTTTCTAATTCCTGCATAATCTGCAGCCTGATCAGCCGTTGCATTACGTCTATTGATTTCAGTCAACAAGGTTCATGTGTTTAGCGTAAGGAAAGTCATATAGGTAGGATCCTGTTGGTAGCCCTCCCGGCTAATTGCTCTACAGATTGCTTTCTACAACAGTCGCTTCTAGCACACAACAACTGCTTTAGTTTCTAACATACATGTGACATTAGTGGCAATAAATTATTATTTTCGGAAAATCAGGAACGCCCAACCCAATCTGGAGCTAGGATGCATTTATTCAACAGACCGTACTCAGAATCCACGTTCGTTTTTATATCTTTCTTTCATTTTTCGCCATATTTAATTTTGGCTACGACTTTAGCAGGGGCATCAATTCGGGGCATACACTATAAACGTCATTGACGCCTGCACACAACTGCCCCACCCGTATATCCCCCATTACTACCGGTCCCGTAAGATAGGGAGCCGGGCGACTTCAGTACCGGGAGGGCTACCAACAGGGATCCTACCGTCATATATTCTTCTTTTCATCTGAAAAGATACTATATCGGTCCATAACATTTCACAGTGGATGCGGACTATGATGTACATTTCATGAGGAGCAGCGGTGAACGGACAGGTACGATGCTGTATGAATGGACACTGTACGCCTAAAATGCCCCATCATTAAGGACGTTTGGATAACATAAATATACCGTTTCTTAGAGTATAAAATATGAAATTGACGTAATTCACTAGCAAACGAGTAAAGAAAAAATATTTTGTTCATGTTTTTTATAAAATATACTTGAATTTATAAGACCACCGAAAATCAGTTGGAAAACTGCATGCTACACAAATATTCATTTTTTTACAGAGTACGCTTTCTGCAGGAGATTGAAGAGACGTGCAGCCAAAAGCCGACATCCTGCCAAATCCGAAGTACTCTAGGATTACGTCTCAAGATAATTAGAACTACAACCCCATTTAAGTAGCCTTTCCTAATCGAGAACGCATTTCAAAATTTCGGCCGACATGTCATGAGATCGGTCACTCAGTGAAATTGCACAACAGCAACTTAGTGTTACCCAAGAGCCATGCCACGTGAACGTGACGTTAAGGATTAAACAGGTCTGCCTTACTGAAGTCTGTCTGTCGTTAAGCAAGAAATGTTCACCGATGTAAGGTGGTTTGGAGAACGAAAATGCATATGTCTTTTCTGCCTCCAAAATGTCACGTAACGATAAGAAAGTATCAGTATATAAGTTTCATCGACATAAAAATGAAGGAGAAGGCAAAACTCTAATGCTCTTTCCCGTTCCATTATGAGGTGAGACCAATGAACGCTACTTATCAGTAGTTAAATTACAGCATCTGGCCCATCCCCTGACATGTTAAACGAAATTCTGAGACGTGATTTTGGATAAAAATTACCCAGATGGAATTGAAATATTGAATGCCATGCAAAATAATCCCAAGATGTATCAGTCGCAATAGAACGCTGACTTCTGTATCGAGCGTCCTCGAAAATTCCACCCAGTAAAGATGACTACTTAAATAATGCGACATTTTCTCACTGATCGTCGGAGCCTTTGCAAATTCGATTTTATTTTACGGCAAACAAACATAAAGTGTTCCTTCTTGCAAGCCTTTCGTAGTAAATAAGTTTTCTTCAAATTTGCTTTGAAAAAGACCCCCATGTAGCATGGAGACCCTTGCTCTAATAGTGTCGCTTACGAGGTATTACAATCGGTCTGCATTCAGTGCAAAATTGTTTGGAAAGAGAGATACACGACCTTCCTTACAAGAAAGCATGTGGCATGTAGATCTGAGATCCTAAGTGCAAATATAACCGCGGGAAATGAAAAAATCCTCTTTTAAGTCGAATGATGCATTTTGTTCAAGTGCAAAATTTAAAGGAGGCATAATTTACTACCTAAAGGATACATGAAAAATATTTATGTATGTTTTCTATAAGACGTTTTCAAATTCATAAGGCAACTGAAACACCAATGTGCATAATTAATGTGAATTTAATTATTTCTTACTAGTTAGAATAAAATAAATTTGGGGAAACGTGCGGCAGCAGGGGAGGGTTAAAACGCTGTAAAAATTTCTCGCACCTACACAGCTTGCTGGCATACATCCCTATAAACCAGGCGTAGTCTGACTGAATGCCATTGCTGGTGGAAATTTCAAAAACGCCTCCTCTCCATCATGTTTTTTTCTCTATCTTATCAGTTAATATCGCTGTTATTGAGCTTCTACCGTCTTCATCTCACAGCCCCTTCTGTTAATCGCTTCTGTTTTCCCATCCGTATGTTTGACTTCGTCATCGGCTGTCTTCATCTTCATGATCCTGACAGATGTCACTCTGCGGTGATATCAATCTAGCCGATGTATACCAACATTTATTTAACCCTGGCGGAGTTGCTTGATTTAAAGTTGACTGCAGCCATGTAACTTGTAATTTTATGCAGTCTAAATCACAAATCTGAGAAAATTTGAACAAATTTAAAAATAAATAATACAATGACCCCCATCTACCCCTATTTGCTGTAATCGTATTGGGTAATAGCATCAGCATAATTCGAAGAATAAAGGCAGAACATTCCATCAGCCAAAAATGGTTATTACAGCGCCCATTCGCGTCCCCGATTTCAGAACCTAGTGCTGATTGGTGACGATTTACATTGAGAAGATTGTGTGCTTTTTGTGTAAACGATTAAATCGTGCGGCTGATCATAACTCGCCATGGCAATATTACAGCATTCTTCCCTTGTTTTCGTCAGTTTGCACCATTAAACTCAACGAACGCACACTTTTGTATCTCATACGGCCTTACCGATGACCATTTCATAACTGACTTTTAATTTCTCTTGTTGTGTTCTGAAATATTTTCCAAGTGTTCCCAAAGTCGCCGTTTGCGACGACGGGGTGGCAGCCGAAATGCGTGTAATCTGAGTCCTACGGGCGCGGTTTTCAACTGTATACCTAGGCTATTTTAACGTAAAGATGGCCGGACATGTTTGCGCAAGGCCAACTTAAAATCTCCAGGCCGAAAATAATGTTGTATTAAAGTGCACACGGAACCCTGACGAAAATCGAGATTACTTTGGATTACTGAAGTAACATTAACAAGCACCTTTCAGTGAAGTAAGGTTCCTACGTTTGCATTGACGTACCCGCAAAAGGAAGGGTGATTAGAAGATGGTGTGGCTTATGAGTAGAACGCTATTTTCGGACTGCACAGAGTGAGACGATCGTGTGGGAGGGGGAGCGGTGTCTTCAAAAACATTCTGAAAGTATCAACTGGTCTCTCTGCCAGTGCCAGTAACGTTTCGCGTTGCCGATAAGCCGCCTTTCAAGGCTGGGAGATTAGTACCAAATAAGGAAGTAAAGGTTACACTTCTGAGTTACAGCTCGCTGGCGTGAGTAAACATCGGGCAGCCTGGCAGAAAAGTCATGACGCAATCATAGCGACCCTCTAAGCGTGCGTTTATTTGCGCCGACATCACCAATAGGCAACCATTATTTCTGAAAAGATTTCTTGAATTAAGTGGAAATGGACATGAACTTGATGGCCGCGGGAAGGTCTGTGCTCACTAAACTTTCACACTTCCGCTCGAAGCCATTATCATAGTAGCAGGAAAAGCCACAGATCGTAGTTTTCGAGCATTCGGATGATTACACAACTAATTGTTTATTCATGAGCCAGCCACCGTCAAGATGACCATTGTCGGAAATTTGTGGTTCATGTTTGTAAATGAACAGTTGAGCTGGACAGTCCAAGTGCTTGGTCGTCAGGTTTTCGACTTTCAAGATGGTACTGGATGCGATGAGTACTTGCTAATCATGCTCCCCTGCAGAATTACCTGAAGAACAGTTTATTTGCACGTCTCCGCTGCACAAACATGCTGCAGAGACAGTTTTGTCGGGGCAAGGTCGTTACGTATGCTGAGAGAATCCGTGTCGTGGAATCAGGACTTCACCGGCTCGCCAATCAGGCAGTCTTAAACCCCTACAGACAATCCTGAATGTATGGTCGGCTGGCGTCAATTGGGCCAGGCTTCCCCCTGCGAAACGCCAATGCGTCTTTGATCGTCCATGTCCGGTGTAACCTTTCCACTTATCAGACGACTGATGGAGTCAAAAGTGCATCGGATAAGGCGGGCGAACCCTGCCGCGTCTTTTCGTGACAAGATACCATATAGGGCTCATAATATTTTTCGCAAATTCCATTAGCGTCATGCATAAACGTACAGCTAAGATGCTCTTTAAATGCGTACTCCGTGGTGAAGAAAACATCGTAATTAGGGACGTTTTTAACTGAAGGCTGTGATTTCGTGCGATGTGAACGATCCAGACAGTGTAATTTTCTACCAAATCAATTTAAATGGGTAGATTTTTGTGGATATTTTCGACAAAATATGCCCGAATCTACAAGAACATCAGAAAATGCAAAAAGTATACTGATTAAATGGATATTTTGTTCAGAGTGTGCTGTTTGCAGGCGGGTGGTAAGACGGTCATTGGAAGGCCGATATTCTGGCCTGTCTGAAATATTATTAAATAAGAAGACTAACTGAAAACCAAGTGTATTAATTAGTTGTTCTGCGTTTTTTGACTTGCGCAGACGTCCATCGTCAGAGATTGTATCAAGAACTAAACAAGCAACAGTTACTCGTGGTACGAGCGGGGCAAAGATCAATGACTGAATTGTTTTGGGACGATAATCATTAATTTCAACCACTGCCTACGTGCAGTAGGTGGGCTAACTCATGAAATATCGACCGAAATCCTGAAATGCCTTTTCCACTTGAAAAGATTAATTAAGTAGTGTTGTAAAGCCGATCGCCGTACAGCATAATTTTATAATATTTTATTTAACGCTGGATGCCGGCTTTCAAAAGAACTTCTTTCCGGTCGCATGCGAAAACCATACTCAGTAAAAAATGAATACATTGGCAGCATGCATTTTTTTCCATTGATTTTCCTTACTCTTAAAAAGTCAATTATATTTCATTGAGGAAATGCATAAAAATATTCGTTCTTTTGTTCATTTAAAGGAAAAGTACGTTGATTTCCAATTTTATACTCTAAGGAAAGGTATAATTCAGTTATCAAAAACTTTTGCAATTCCCGAATAATTTTGAGCCCGACCTACTCTTACACTTGCATTCAGGGTTTCCAAATTACAAGCCCCATATTTTCTGCGTACGGAAAACCATACATTCCTCAAAGGTCTTAAGAGGAGACCGCATGCTGTTCACAAAATATAGCAGTGGATTTGAGTCACATATTTGACTTAACAAACCGCATTGGTAAATGCTGACACATGCGTTTTATAAACGGCCGTTTTACTGTATTAAGAAATTTCACAACTAGAATCTATTTAAAAATCAAAGTATATCCTTCCTTCGAGTATAAAATTGGAAGACGAAGTTATTTTCTACCTAGTATGCACCGAGGCACCGAGTTTTTCACAGTTAGGTCAATATGAATTATTCAAAATCTGCCAAAATATCAATGAATATCAATGTTTTAAGTGTTCTTTAATTTTTGGACAGATAGATCCCGCTCCCTCAAACAACATACCTTCAGACGGCATTCTCATTTTTAAAACGCTCATGAGAAACTAAGTTATCGTCCTGTTGTTCCGCAAGATAGTTTTCACATTTTTCAGATGATGCGACACGAGTGTCTGGACAGGTCAGCGTTTGTATTAAAGTAAGATGTTATTCAGTGGCTACAAATACTGTAGCGCAGTTGCGGTAATCTTTTACTCTTTTAGTTGAAAACGCCTACCATAATATTCGTCTTGAGTGACGGCATATGCCTTTTATCTGGGTGAAAAATGAATCTCAAACAAAAAATACTCCACGAAATATTCCCTTGATTTACAAGACAAAGAGAAAAAGAGACAGACTTATTTGAAATTTTCAGGAAATATCTGCTTTCGTTGGGACTACATGAACGAAAAGAATGGTGCAAATTTATAAAGCGGCCCATCATCAAAATAGACATCCCAAACTTCCATTCACTATATTCGACGACTAAACCGAAGTATGGTCAAAGTCACGCAAAGGACAGAAGTTGCTATGTCCGCGTACCAATTATTTTGTTGCGGATACGCCTTTCTAGCCGCTTCGAGCTAGAATCAGAGCGTTCAAGAACCCGTGGATATCGGATATACAGATTTAATCTCCCTTGCACATTTTAGTTGGGGTAAAAAGAACGGGACTTTGACGCTCTTACCATCCCCGGCACAGAGAGGTGAATAAGACGGCGGTGCTATATATATTCTGTGTTTAAACAAGCAGACATTTGGGGCCGTCTGTTTGATTTCTTCAATTCAGCTATATTTTTAACGCTGAAAATTGTATGATTCAGGGCTTTTTCTCCATCTAACCGGACAGGCAAGGGCTAGAAGAAAAACTGACTTCGAATTCCCCCAAAAAAGGCCATTTTGAAGGAAGCAAAATGTCTTGCAAAAGGTCATCGCGACAAGGGTTCACGAGCTGAACTTATCAACTAACTTAGAAGGTCACTGTGCTTGTACGCCGCGTGGAGGTGCAGGCATCCGGATGTGGAAGGCTTTTTTGCTACCTCATGAGGTGTGATGGGTCCCAATACTGTAGTATGAAAGCTTGCCAAATTTATTTCTGTCCTCAGCAAAGTTGCAACCACCAAAATGTATGCCTAGGATAAAACGTGGCAGGTAACTTAACTCCAAACTAGGTCATTTGTGTCGTGATCGGATCAAGCAAGATCGACTTTCTGATCAAGTCTGATACACTTCTCTGTGGTTTGCTCTCCTATTTACTGCAGAAAATTTCAGATTTGATCGAATATGGCAAAAAAACTAACTTTTGTCAATCACTGTTCTCTTTGTAACGAAATCTGATTCTATTAAAAAGCCCTGATGGGCATCCTGTACGACGCCTTACGAAGTGGTGACGATCGATGTTAAAAGGCGACTGCATTTTACTGAAGGAAACATTGTCCCTTAAATTCATAACATAAGGTTTACATGATCAGGGGATACACACCCCATCCAGATAAGTTTACAGTTTAAGTAAAATGAGTCAATGCCGTCTACCTCAAGTCCGCGAAAACGTGCGATGATTTCATACCCTGGAAAGCCTAGCTGTGAAATAATTTCAAGAAAATTATCCAAACAAATCTGAATTAAGTCATCAGATTGCCTCCTCACGGTAGCATTTCTCATGAGATTCCTGTGTTGACACTATAAGGTCATGGGCCAAAGCCCTAAGCCACTTTCTGAAATAAATTGAAATACAGTAGATGTGCTAACTCATGAAATGTGTACCAAAATTTCGAAATGCGTTCTCGTTTCGAAAAGGTAAATTAAATAGTGTTGTAAAACTGATCATGACGCAGCATAAATCTATAATGATCCAGTTACCTCAGGGTGTCGGCTTTCGAAAGAACTTATTTTCGGCTGCATGCAAAATCCATACTCTGCAAAAAATGACTACTTAAGTAGCATGCAATTTTCTCATTGATTTTCGATGTCCTTGAAAATACAATTATATTTCATGGAAAACTTGCATAAAAATATTACTTATTTTACTTATTCGATAGGAAATTACGTCTTCTTCAAATTTCATTATCAAAAGGAGAGCATAATTCGGTTTTAAAAAAAACTTTTCTAATTTCCGAATAATTTTTAACCCGACCTGCTGTTACACTAAGGATTTAAATTTTAAAATGCTTACAAAGTCAACCGTTCTCATCGGGGCACGAGGGAATAGTCAATGACATAGGTCTTACGAGAAGTCAATCGAGTAGACTTATTCAAAACTAGTTATTTTCTCTGTCATCTGATATCAGAGTGTGAAGCATAGTCAAAAACGCATAATGTGAACTAAGTTCAGCTTGAACACCTGAGCCAGTCTGATATCCTCATCGTTCGGTCTCTTTATCCACATGTAAGTATATGTATGCATGTATATGACAAAGTTATTATACCGCACTCTCAACATAGGTACTAATTATGGGCTTTTGATTATTACCTATATCGAGAGTACGGTAGAATAAGTTTGTCATATATTAATTTTTTACTACTCGTAGCATTATTAGGTTGCAGAATGCGCAGTACGTGGTTGTTGCACAGCAGTTGATAGTCTTGGACTCGCGTGATCAGTGGAATTTCGGGTCTGATCCGAAAAAGTCATGTCTCGGAAGTTAACTCCATGTCCTGCACGGAATGGCTTTTGAAATTATTCGCCTTATATATAGATATACATAACAGCAAGGAGGCACCACAAAGAATGGGGGTAGATTGATACGGTACTGTTTGGGCATATTTTGCTTCCATTCAGCCAATCATAACCCCTACCAACAGTTGGGACCAGAAACACAAACATGCGCTCAGACGCACCTGGCGCAGTTGGCCCACCACTGGGGTCTACCAGATGGGTCATAAGCACTTCATCGAACCGAAGTTCATCAGTGTCTCGCCACCTGTCATTTTCTGTCGCTGCAGATCGGACATTTATTCAATCAGGAATGGCCGTACACCAATCCATTGGCGTCATGAAGCAAACGAGTTCCGTGTGGGTGGCAAAGGTCAGTAACAGGTAACGAATTACCAGACCGACGCCGGCCAAGTCATAATAGCAGCAAGGAGGGACGTCAGAGAAAGTGGGTAGATTGATAAATGACTGTTTCGGCCTTATTTTGCCTACATTCATAACCCTAACCACCAGCAGCTGGGACCAGAAACACAAACATGCGCACAGACGCACCTACACTACATGGGCTGGCCATTCTAGTCCCTTTCTCCTTGTCAGCACTACTTCCGCACCGAGTGTTGAGTGAAACTTTAACAAAGAATTGCAAATAAAGCTGGAGGAAGCAGAAGAAATGCGGGCAGAACAAAATTGTATCAGATTACTGGACCTCCATTGCTCCAGCGCCGCCCACCCAGGCTATGGCCCCATCTTTATGGCACAGCATTACAAAGGCAAGTGGTAAACTAGGCATTTGCTTTGAACCGTTGTCGATCGGGCGGTTTCGCGCCTAAAAATGAGCGAATTTTCAAATAGCTACATGTGTTCGGGAGGCAGCAGAACTATCAAATTTCCGCATGTACAACAACGCGCAAAACGGTGTACAAACCTAGGTTCACTATAGCTTCCGGACATGCGTAGTAGTTTGAAGACGCCCCATCTGCCCCCCTCCGACCACCTGCAGCTGAAAGTAGTTCACCAGGTGGCAATATGCGACATCATCCGGAAACGAAAATACGCAAATGGAAAATTCTTCCCCCATCCTTCAGCGCCTTCATCGTAATGGGAGTGTGTGTGTGCCAACTAAGTGCTAGGGGTACACAATCTGCTCGCAGAACTGTATGCTACATTCTCTGGTATCAACAAGAGTTTTTCCCTCGCGGTAAATTACCAGTCTACCAGACTCAAGGCTGCTTGACCGACTGACCATGTCCACCGTGCGCCCCACAGCGAGGTAAGGCAGGCACGGTGCTTTGCGCGTGAATTAGTTTATAGTGAGAGTAGACTTGCCAATTAGGCAGGATACATTTAATTCAAAGGGTCAGTCTGTCGCGAGTAATCGGCCGCGCAAAAGCACTAAGACGATGAACGGAGTCCGTTTATGCATTTGGGTCAGGAGTTTGAAGGCATTAGGTTATTCATCAAGCTGGTAATGTGAATAGCTACTGAATGTTGGAGGAAACTGACATGAGCCTTACATTTTTCAATGTCAAAAAGAATTTGTCCCGCAAGGCAAGATATCGTTGTGCCGTTACTCACGCCCATGGCGATTTTGCATTAACCGTTCTCTTGATCGTAGTCACCTGAGGGTGCAATTAAATTCGCACTTTGCTTTCAGTATGATTTTAGACAAGAGTGGTTTTTAAACATGATTAGCACGATTGGAGAAAGCTGCCACCGTAGACCTCAAAAATTTGCCATTCGAAACCCAGACAGACAATTATGGCATCTATGCTTAAAAACACCTTGTGGCCATGCGCAATTTGACATATCTGAACAGATTTGTCGATGCTATCTCTAATGACGACTGGATCTCAGGCATCCACTGGCGCGATAAAGGTAGAAAGGCAAGAAAAAAATCCCCCTGCTCCAATAAATTAGACTTCATCACATTACCTGTCGCAGCAAATTGCTGCGGGAGCAGTCTACTGTCAGAATGCACAAACAGGTAGCAAAATAACACTGTGGCTTAAAATGCCCTCACAGCTTATGCTTACTTCCATTCACATCATACATCCTCACATGAAAGCTGCAGCCTTTCATGGCAAATTTGTCTTAATTGACCAAGACCCACTTTTTATGGCTTCCCCAAACAAACCTGCAGAGCTCAAGTTTATACCACATTGAGCGATTCTCAGCAATTTAATTATCAATTGGACAAAATGTACACGATTCATTTTCCTATATTTTTAAAAATCGCAGAAATCAGTAATTAGGGTATCATTAACAACACAAGGACATTTCAAAAGCATAGATTGGAGGACTGTCTGTGAAGCCCATCATAGTCTTGGCGCTAATCGCCCTCCCGTACATATTCCGCATATCCAAATACACATGCAACCGTCTGATTATAGGTTTTAAATGCTACAAACCGACCGTGCATTCAAAATGCCAGCCACCTCCCTAAGGGCCCACTGAATGCCAAACATAAGTACTCCCTAACTAACCACGCACCCTTTCACCTCCATCCGACTTATATTCATCAGCACGTACCCCAAAGGAAAAATTTACACGTGACATTTGCTGGGAAGTGCCCAAGTATCACGAGACAGGATCAGATCCACTGTTCTGCACTTTTCGCCACAAAATCCCCCTCGGTGATCCCTAAGCAAATCGGCGCCGTTGGGCAAGCCGACTCCCGGCCCATCCTTCCTTGATGCCAGGCATCCGGACGACTGGCACTCTGTCTAGAAGTGGTCAGGACTTTTGCATGCTACGCGGTCGGACAGTGTGTGTATGCGAGTGTGGACAGTGCTCAAGACTTCCAGAAAGGCAAACTGCCAATGTTGGCGGTAGACGTTTGCGTCCCAGACGCATACTGCTAGGCAGGATGTACCACTGTACCCGGCAACTCTGTTGAGGTAAATGAAAACGATACTGGGAGACGTTGGGTGCGGGCACAATCCTCTGTCGAGTAAAGTACTGCCGCTGCTTACCTGACAGAAATAAGTTAGGACTCCCGCTCACGTTCAGTTTGACTGGCATGAAGCAAATTCCTTGCGCAAAATTTCAGGCATTCCTACGAAAACCAGGAAATTCATGGTAGCCGCCGAACTCTTTGTGGCGTGGTTCAGTGTAGGCAGAACGCTCTCGCGAGATGATCATTGAAGGGCGCAGTTCAACACAAAACGGTGAATCTTTGCTCTTGCTGATCACCTGTTACCCAATCGAACCTGTGATTATGATGTGGGGCAGTCCAGCATGATGCGCACAGCAATGATACAGAACGATTCTCTCCTTCACACTAGGACGACTGATGAATTACCAGATGAAATCGCAATTTCGAACATAGAATGGCCTGCATATTCGGCGCAATGATCAGTGCTAAGGTCAAAATAGAAGGCGACTCAGCAGTCCACTTGGAAATGCACGTAGATGGCGGATAGGCCAATAAATTATCCTACGCGGGCAGAACTTTGCCGAAAGTCAGACTCAAGAACGATGTCAGCTAATTTCAGTAGATTTGATTCAGCTGCACACGACTGAGATACTGGCCAGTGAGATTGTTAAGTAAGCTTTTCTCTTAGACGTTTATTACCGATTACGTAATTAGATAGTGACTAGGAGCAACCGAATGGGAAAGGGATACTTTTATGTTTTTGTAAAATCCTGTCTCGCTTGTAAAATTACCTTTCTTCGAAATGAGCAAAAATCAGATGATATGCACTGAGGATTGCTATTACTGTAGTTCCCATTTAAAACACAGGTTGATACCGGCAGCAATTTTATTAAAATCGAAGTTTAAGCAGTCGGTGGCCTTGAGCCAACTGGGAGTATCCAATATATGATTCGGCATTTCTTTCATGGTTGTGTTCTGCCTTGCATGTCTTTTAATGGGGTTTCAGCTGTTCACGTGTGGAAAAGCGAAAGTATTATGGTCCAATGATCCTGCAAGTGCGCAAAACAGATGACGGCGGCTCGCTGGTTGTCTACAAGCATGGCACAAGCACACGTAATTCTTACGTCGTGAAGCTGTTGCAATGGCACTACAAAGTCCCGGGGGGGGGACAGCGAAGACCCAGGATGCAGGCCAAATCCACCCCTAGCCTCTGCCAGCAGCATCGTCAGTTTACAACGGAAATAACCCAGTTTTGTCCTTGCAGATTCAGCCGGCGTGACTGTGTGTGTGTGTGTGAACGTAGCCGGAAAAGTGACAAAACCCCCACGGCTCCACCATCTTCAAAAAACTGACCAGCTGTTTTCTCCACTCCAACCTCTGCCTCCATTTCCTTGAAGTTGCTGCTGGTCCGACGTATCACCAATCCCACTGGCATGACGGTTCGACCGCCGTGACCGCCGATGTCCACAGCGAGGTGAGAGCAGGCACAGTAACTTATGCATGAATGACTTTAGTATGAGTGTACACTTGCACAGCATCCGTTTCACCCGATTCTCCTCCCCACCTGAGTCCGGTGTGAAGACCCACTGGCACAGTTGAATTACAAACGATGATTCTGAATTTGTCCGTAGAAAGCGAGGATGACTACCACTTCCTGTGCAGACAGCAGTGACTTGGGGTTGTCTTTTTGAAGGATGATGTCTCAAGCCAAGCGCAGGGCCGCGCGTCATTCTACAGGGCCTTAAAGATTGGGAGCGTCTGCTATCCGGTGATTCATCAAAGCATGGCATTTGCAACTTGGAATGCGCTGTCCGTTCTCTGACACCTAGGTCCCCGCCGGTGGATGCGTTTGCTCCCCCACCGAGTATACAGGTCATAAGCATGGTTGCCAGGTCACCCTCCTCTTTATGACCCTTTCTCGTGCTGTTGTCAGTTAAAATCCTGGTCAAGCGTTTGTTGTGAATCAGGGAGTATGGTTGTACGTCTAGGTGCGGGTTCGCATCGCGCCAGCCACCTGCGTCCTCTCCCGCCTTTGATCTTCTTGACAGTGTCCTGAGATCGGGCTCAGGTAGGGAAGGCAGAGATGGTGCAGTGGATGCTGGGTAAGCCTATGCCTGCTATAAACTTATTCATTCACAAGTCACCGTCCCCGCTCTCACCTCGCTGTGGAGCACACGGTGGATGTCTTCGGCATCGACGGTCGACTCGAGCTCGTTTTAGAGTGTACTAGCAATGACTTGGGCAACGTTAACCTCACTCCCTTCTCACGCAGGTGGCAAGACATGGGACGTGATGGCACAACTTGATGCGGCAATCTCCTAGTTCACACGTGCTACGGATGCGTCATTTCCCTACTGAACACCAGTCGGACGTCGTCAACTCGGACCTAACAGCCATCAGAGATGATAGTAAAGAGCCATTTCAACCCAATTATCATTCGGAATAACCCAGCATTCACCGTATCCTCTCCACGCTCGCTCACTTGAGTCAGGACAACCGGAGGCAGGATCGGTCACGATGACTGACAAATCTTAACGGCCGTCTACGCGTGCCACACATGTCCGCGACCGAACCAGGTTTTCCAAGACACAAAGAGTAGTCGGTTGCGTTGGAGTGCCATGTAGACAGCATGGCCTTCCGTGCCTAGAGAAGGACCGAGTTATCCCGTCAGTAGGCAGCTTCCTATGCTACGACTTCTAGCGCCTCATGAAACTTTCAAAGCATGTCAGATTGTTTATGGTGAGCAAGTACGCTGATATGACGTGGGAACAGATTCTGCAATACCGGCCTCCCATTTTACCTTTCCTGTCCACTCTCCAAACTGGTCAGCCAAATGGTCCTGAGACTGAGCTCAAGTGGCTGGCGTGGCGTAGGCAAGCCATATCGAAATTTCTATTCCAACCTCTTTTGACTATGTTGATTGATTGTCTCTTTAAACGACCAGCTGCGGGATATAAGTCCAGAGCAGTAGGGCAAAATAGTACCGTCCACTGAACATCTCCACGTCACGACTTTGAAGCCTAAGTAAGCACATGGACGCATGTGTGGTGTTAACTCTATTCTCTCCCGCCGGGCTACGTGTTAAATGCTCTGGAACAGTGATCCGAGTCGGGTGTGGCGGCACGCCTAGGTGCGGCTTGGGCCGTGCCATCCTCTATTCTTGGTTGTTGGTCAAAAAACCTGGTTATTTGTTGTGTGGACCAGGGAGTGTGGAGTGAAACGCTAAGGTGAAGGATCAATCGTGCCTTACATCTGCGTCCTCTCTCGTCTCCGGTCTTTTTGACTCTGTCTTGACACCTGGACAGGTGGGGGGGGGAGGTAAGAGTGCGGTAGATGCTGCGCAAGTCACCGTCCCTGCCCTCATCTTGCTGTGGAGCACGCGGTGGACATCTCAGAAACCGACGGTCTAACTAACATATATGTATATCGGTCATGCTGTTTAAACTTGGCAGTGTTTGCTTGAGTCACTGAGGTCAAAATTTGCTTACATCTGAAGCGCGTATCCGTTACACTTTGGATAAGCTCTGTGTAATGTTTAGAAAAATTATGGTGCGGAGAGGTAATAAAGTTGTGCCTATTTGATTCCTCGCGGAAATACCAGTCAGATGCTTTTTCGCTATACGAAATTTTCCAACACTGACAATCGAACATTAGTCCACTCAGGGAGCATATGTCCGTTCTAACCATAAACAGAAATGTTCATCCTCCCTTAAGTAAAATGTGCGCCTTTAGCGGATGTGGACTACCGACAGTGTGACTGTCGGTGTCGATGACGTCCCCTGCGTGCTTCACTGTAAGACGGAGCAGGGACGGTGACTTGCGCCTGAGTTAGTTTACAGTGAATTCGGATTTGCGCAGCATCTACCGCACTCACTCCTCCTCCTCCTCTAGCTGGACCTGGTGTCAAGAAAGATACAAGAAGACCGGAGAGATGAAAGAACACAAGTGGATAGCGCGGTTGAGCTCGCACCTTGGTGTTTCACCCCACATGCCCCGATCCACACAGCAAATGACCAGGTTTTTGACCAAAAACAGAGAATGGATGATGGCACTGCCGAGGCCGCACCTAGGCGTGCCGCCACACCCGTCTCGGATCACACGGAGTGGGAGTGTTATAAAAGTCACATTAAGAAGGAGCCATTGCAGCCTGACACTCAGACGACCGGCCGACCACTCCCCACAAACACGCGCACACACAACATTGGGCCGACTGCGAGGTCCAGGCTATCCCGTCAGTTGGCAACCTTTCAGGCCGCGGCTTTTAGCGCACCGCGATAGCTTTAAGTGCGTCAGATTGTTTGCAGTGAGGAAAATGCTCTGAGTCGTCAGTCTCAATCTCCCTTCCCATTCCCGTGCCTCAGGCAGTGTGGGTCATGAGAGTTCAAATTAGATCCTCCTTTTGTCCTTCAAAGATTATTTTAGTTAACAGTCCCGATGATAGCGGTCATAGACCCGCTGGTAATGACAGCTTAACTATTCCGTGTCACGACTGCCAGCGTGTGCCCCAGGGCGTGACTGACTTAAGACTTGCGCAGCACCTACCACACGCTCTCTTTACTCACCCACCTACCGCACCTACCCATGCTTCAGCCACCGTTCGAGCTTGAGCTATTTCGGGGTTAGACAAACGTTATTGGAAATGCATACCCATGACAAATACCAACATCAGGGATTTGGCGGCACGCCCAAGTACAGGCGCACGTCAGGCCCGCTGGGAACCGGGCCGTTCCACTCTTCCTTTTTTGTGTAAAATCCTTGTAAGTGTATGCTGCGGAACAGAATGTATGATGGCACGCCTAGGTGCGGGTTTTCGCCATATCAGCCACTTTAAACCCCTCCCACTTTCAGTCTTCTTGACCCCTTCGTGAGACCGCGCCCAGATTGGGAGAGTGAAGTAGATGCTACGCACGTACAATGCGTGACCGATCTCATAATATGTTGGCCGAAATTCTGGAATGCGTCTCCGATTAGGAAGGATTACTTAAGTGGCGTTGCTATACTGACTATCATGCAGCATAACCCTAGAACATTTCGGACTCGACCGGATGTCTGCTTTTGATTGTGCTTCTTTTTGACCTCCTGCAGAAGCCACACTGGGGATGAATGACTACTTAATTGCATTCTTCCTATTGATCTTCGATGGTTCTATAAATTTAAATATATTTTATAGAGAACATGCAAAAAAAATGCTTTCTTTTACTCATTTGGTAGGAAATCGCAATGTCTTCATATTTTATGACCGAAGAAAGTGTATATTTTGGTTTTAAAAAAGTCTTTAATAATGAGATTTTTAAGGCCGTGCGATGTCCAGGCATGCAAGACCGCACACGTGCGTTTACTAATGCTCCTCATAAAATGTGCAACACAGTCCGGATCCATTGTAAAATTTCATGAACTCTGTGGTATCTTCTTCAAGGCATAGAGAAATATATGATTTTCCTTACGCGGAAAGCGTGCACTTTGTAGACTGAAATTGCTAAACGTTGATGCAATGGCAGATCAGGCTGGAAATTATTCAGGGATTTGGAAACTTTTCTGAAACCAAAATATGCACTTCCTTCGGACATAAAATATGAAGACAACGTGATTTCCTACCAAATAAGCAAAAGAAAGCGTATTTATGTGCATATTGTCTATAAAATATACTTAAATTCATAAGTTCACCGAAAATCAATAGGAAAAATGCATGCTACATAAGTAGTCATTTTTTACCAAGCGTGTTTTCTGCAGGAGGTCTGAAAGAAGTACATTCAAAAGCCGACATCCTGTCGAGTCCGAAATGTTCTAGGGTTATGCTGCATGATAATCTGTATAACAACCCCAATTAAACAATCTTTCCTAATCGGAAACGCATTCCAGAATTCTGGCCAACATTTCATGAGATCGGTCACGCACCGTCCTCGCTCCCACTCTGCGATGGAGAACACAGTGGACATCATCGAAAACGTTCGACTGTCAGTGTTAACTGTATCGTGTGTTCTCATGAGGAGCGTCACGCGGGATTTGCTCTGAACCAACAAATTTGGAGCCCGCCATTTGGGACACAATAAGACCAAGAAGAAAAACTTGGCGAGGCGTGCACACCGACTGGAGCCTCTCCTTACGGTCGCGCGCTGCAAATGTAGGTGTTGATTGCTGACACAAATCTGCGACTCCCACTTTGCCATTTGTTGTTTTGTACCGGAGACTACAAACGCAAACAGGCGCACACAAATTGGGCGGTAAACAGCAGCCTCGAACACATTTCAAAAGCAGAGGGCTTGGATGATTAGAACGGACAGTTGGCTAACATGTCGGATTTGCTCACAAAAAAGCCCGCGGGGGCAGAACAGTTGCCTTCATTTTCGCCCCCCTTTTAGCGCATTCAGTCAGTGAGGTGGGTATTGTTGGGTCAGTGGATGCAAGTCCTCTTAGGGAGCGAGTGAAAGCTTGTCTCTCTCTGTGTGTGTGTGCTTGCGTGAGTGCATGTGGGTGTGTGTATGTGAATGCAACGATAAGGGATTGGGAGTGAGGGGATGCGAAAATAGGTACTAAAAATAGCCCCAGCAAGTAATTCAACTACAAAGCAGAGCAGCGCTATGCATTTATGGCATATGAGACGCGATATGGGCTTGGACCGCCGGCTGTGACTCCAAAATGGGAGGGTTGGAGACTGGGAGCTTCCGTGCAGGTAAACGCACTCATGCCTTTCAATAATCCAGGTTAATTTCTCTAGAGCACCCGCCATTGAAAGGGAAGTGCCAAGAATGGGACTGGCGAAAATTGCTTCCAAGTAGCTTATAACCGCTGTCAGTATTGACCGCTAGTCAGATCGTAAGTTAGTACAGTACATTTGATGCCAGCAGATGCTGATGTTAATGTCGTCATATAGCCGTCACGTGACCTAGTGGCAGGGCAAGCATGATGGCATGAAACGCATCAGGGCAGCACTGCAAGCCATGTTAAATCTATTTATTGCCCATGATATCCCCAGGAATGCTTTGCAGCCGTTAGACGTCCCTTCGATGGCCTTTGGATGTTCATTACCGTTTTTCGACAGGAGTGTTAGTTTCGCGTTCTCTGCATGTTCTCCGCATTTTCCGCGGTAGCTCCGTCGTGTCTGGAATTTCGAAGGCGTTTATGTAAACGTCTCTGTACCCTTATCCATGGGTTGCATTCAAAATCACTGCAGCTCTTGATTGCCGTTCCATAAATGCAGGTCACAGTACGTGGAATGTATGCAGTTCACGTAAAAAGGTCCGCATCAATGTCTACACCCAAACATGTTTGCAAACATAGATGTCATGAATCGCGTAGACACTCACAGAGTTCCCGGGAAAACATGGTGGCTTCGGACCAGCCTCCGATCGACAAGGTTGGCAAAGCCTAGACCCCTATCAAGCGTGCAAAACCTTAGGATATCTTGCGGATCTTGTGTTATTTAGGATCGCGAGTTAAAATATGGGCTCGCGGTCTTCAGAAGGGATGATGTTTTGGCAGAGACGAGTCCAAGGAAGCAGTCTTAAAGAAGGACTTCCGATCGTTGGGGCAAGTACTTTATTAGCCTGACGTTCCGGATGCCTGCTCGAACTCATCATCAGAGGGTGATTCATGCATAAGGGGCTGCAGTATTTATAGGATGCAGTAGCCATGCTACCGCATACCTATGAATATTCACGGATGCTCCCTTCATCAGGGATCGTTACACGTGGTGTGATGGCCGATGTTCGCGTTGTTAATTGCTGTAATTTCATCACGTGCGTTGGATGTTGGTGCGATGATTGCTCGACCATTTAACGCACTAGCCCTGGTGTTGGAAAAATTGTTCGCCTGTGCGCTTCGCGCGTGGCCAATTACTCCGCCTAGGCGAAGTCTCAGCACCGAGTATGGAATGGGAAGGTTATTGCACTTGATAATGGACTGGAGGCCAGTAAACCATGACTCAAGCAGTTCCCGGCTCACGCGGTTGGGGTTGGAGTTGCACACAGACCGGATACAATCACCATTCCTCAATAAATGAAACTGAAAGATCCTCTGCCACGGCAAGAAATGAATGGTGTCGTTTTTTGGGTCTTGTGCAGTTGCGGACAAAGCAACTACGTTGGAGAAACCGGAAGACCGCTCCGAACGCAAATAGCCGAACACGCTGCAGCGGTTCGGAGAAATGACGCTAGCTCTCAAGTTATGGCTCATTCGACGAGATTCGGCCACACATTCAAGCTCTACGATGCCGAAATTCGCTCTAGAGTTGACTACCGCGTGAGCCGGGTGCTGCTTGAGTCATGGTTTACTGGCCTCCAGTCCATTAAAAAGTGCAACGACCTTCCCATTTCATACTCGGTGCTGAGGTTTCGCCTAGGCGGAGTAATAAGCCACGTGGGGAGCGCACAGGTAAACACTTTTCCCAACTCCAAAGTCGGTTTGTCAGATGGTCGAGCAATCATCACATCAACATCCAATGTACGTGATAAAATTGGAACAATTAAGGACGCGAATGTCGACCATCAAACAGTCATCACACCATGTACAACGACCCGTGATGAAGGGCGGATCCGTGAATATTCATAGGTATGAGGTAGCATGGCGACTGCAGCCCCCTATGCATGAACCACCCGTATCTGCGTTTGTTTCTGATGATGACTTCGAGCAGGAATCCGAAACGCCAGGCTAATAAGGCTCTTGTTCCACTTTAACGGTCACTTGTTCTGTTAATGCTATTATCTCTGACGATGGACTCCTGTACGAATTCGAAAACTCAGAACAGTAATCAAAGTGTTCCTGTGCTAGACCACCCTTTATTTTCTTCACTTCAATAGCCATCCTCGGCGTAAGTGTCGCGATCAGCCAACCAGATAGGCCGGAAAACAAGTGAGGATTCGGATCCGAGGTCAGCTCTCCGTCCAGTCTAAAGCTCTAACTTCTGAGCCCCAGATGGGATGCAACTGGGGTCAAGTGGGTGGGACGGAATACCTGTTCTACATCAGACCTGCAGACGCCAGAGTCTCCGCTCAGCAGTAGTCATAGGGTTCTTAGATGCTGCCCTGACTACATTCACCCTCAGGTGTCTCTGAGATGCCGACGGAAAATCCCACCCGAGGGTGAGGGAGGCCCAAATGCTTCATCTGAACTAAGCCACAGGTTGTCTGTGAACACCGATTCAGCCTACCCCTTGTCCACTAATTCGAGCAGGCTGACAGGAGTCAAATCAGTCTAAATGTCGGTCAATAAACTCCGTGTTGGAAGTAGAGGCAGCGGGATGGAGGGCGGGACTGGGAGGCGAAGTTCGACTTCTGAATGTGCAGGGGATAGGGGGACGGGAAAAGCCAATTGCAGCAGCCTAGACAAAACCAGACCTCTGAAGACAGTGTGTGTTTAGAGTAGGTGAATGGCCATTGGTCTCCGCATCGAGGTGCCCTGTGGTCGAACAAGCTAAGACAGTCTCCTGTAGGTTGCCCAGCACACCAGACACCTGCGCTGTCTTGGCCCGCGTGTACATACACGCACGCACGCACGCACAGCTGGGAGATTACTAGACATAAATAGGCAACCTGTGTGCGCGATACCGCGCCTGATTAATGCTCGATTTGTGGAAGCAGGAACGCCGTGTCCGATAAAATGTGTGCGTGTGTGTGTGCAGGAAGTCGCGCAGGCGCCGCCGTCTATGGCAGCCCATTACACCCATTGTGGGAGTGTGTGCTGCGATACGAGAAAGGCAAGCAGGGAATCCGACGGAAGAAGTACGATCGAGAGAAGGGGCGGGGATAGCGTGTGGGCAAAGTTAAACGTTTTTAAGTGAACGCTTTCAGCCCCTTCTTTGACGTTGCCTTCCTTCCCGCCTCCGCAAGCGGCCTGCGCGGGCAAAACACAACTGACTGAAAGGCAGAGGTAGCCAACTAAGGGCGCGCAAGTGCGAACCGAAAATCGAAACGTCGCAAAACACACTCTGACTTCCGAACAAGAAACGCCTTCGGGGATTGTAGCGAACGAATCTGTCAACTGAACTTTCAAAGTCAGCTTGCTAGGAGGTAATTTATGGGATATGGTAGACTATTTACTGATGTGTGCGAACATAATGTACCGTGATACATCATGCAGGACAGATGTAATATCTGATAAACTAGATGCGTAGATGTGTTTAGTTGTTGGTAAGATATAAATATATAAATGAGACGTTAACAACATAAAATACGGACGACACCCTAACCGCAAAGGTTAGGGACACACGCTTACTTGACATGCTCATGTACCTCACTTCACAAGACCTATAACGTACTGATGGTCGGCACCGACCGTGAAACAGCTGTCTGTGCCTGACTGGTTGCGCTTTAAGTGAGCTGCCTACGTTTTATATAAATATATATATATCACGTGTGCATGCGGCTGATGACCACTAATTCTGATCCACCACCCCCTCATCCGGCGAAAAGACGCTCTAGGACTCCCCTCCCCGCCCCATCCCCCCTGCCGCCCTGACTTCGTATGTAAGAAAACCCGTTTTGACATGACTGTTACCCACCCATAAATACTGTGAGGCGCGATACCACACTCACCTCCGACGATGGAAGCTTGTATGCTTTTGAAACGTCAGGACAGTAAAACTATGGTTCCCGAGATCGCCTTTTCTTCTCAATTATGTCCGGGGACGCGCATCTTCGCTTCTATTAGCAATATATATATATATATATATATCGTGTGGTACCGACAAAGACAAGGGAGACCGGAATGGCCATTTCTGGCTTATTAGCCGTCATCAGCCAGTCATACCCAACCCCAAGTGTGGATCACTTGAGATTCGAACCCGGAATCTTTGGTCATGGAGTTTGACGCTCTACCATTGAGCCACGGGCCCGTTGTCCTGTCGGTTGTGATCGGGAATATTAATTATGATAGTGGGCGCTCACCGATCAGGTTACGGAACATATATATATAACAGATCTTATGAAGTGAAGAAGATTAACATGCCAAAAAAGCGTTTGAGCCTAACTTCTGTGGTTAGGGTATCGCTCGTATTATATGTGGTTTAGGTCTCATGGTGATACGTCTAAGTGCGTGTGCGGCCGTGCCGGCCACCTCGCCCTCTTCGGCCTCCGGCCTTCTTGACCATGTTTCGACACCGGATCCAGGTGGGGAGGAGACAGTGCTGTTGATGCAGTGCAAATTAGCTCTCAGTACAAACATATTTACATGCATGTCATCATTGCCTGGTTTACCTTGCTGTGGAGATCACGGCGGACATAATCGACAACGACGGTTGAACAATCTACGTGTCCTATGGCACAACTTTCTTTGCTGCCTGCAGCAAACTGGCAGGCGAAAAGAATCGCGTAGACGAAGATCATAGCCACAAAAGTGTGGGTCAAATGCTCGCTTGAAATACATATATGATAAAGATAGAAGACTCGTGGGAACGAATCGATTCGTACCCATAAATTATCGAGCCGAAGACACCAATCCGCCGTCAGACGAAATAAACTGAGGACAAAGTTTATTTCGTCCGAAGACGGGTTGGTGTCACCAGCTCGAAGATTCTCGAGTACAACTCGACTTGTTCTGACGAGCCTTCTATCTTCATTTTATTATCTCGGAATGCACACTACCTCAACTATTTCAAATATATGGTTGAGGGGGCGCTCATCAATCGTTCTTATATATATATATATATACGTCAGTAGGAGATAGCTAGTTAATCAAGTTACGGAACACGCTCGCTCCCTTGCGCCCACGGGTTAACTCTGGCGCCCTAGCAGCCAGTTGCATAACGACCACCATTGATATAGGAAAGGTGAGGATCTTGCATTATTCAAACGTGGCTTTGCGTATATTTGGTTGCCAACGCCTAATAAGCCTGAAATGGTCATCCGTATACTTTAGGTTTGTGATGAATGATTGTACAGGTCTGAAAACACAGCACATGACAGCACAGTATATTCGGGAAGAGTTACTTGCAAAGAGAAGAAAACGTCTAAATCGCCAATTTTGGATTCATTATTGTCATCAGTCCGTGACATCCTGACATGTAAACATGAGGTAGGCGACAAAACCGACTGAACTTTATGACCGACACCCCGCGGATTAGCTCGGCTTACCTCAGAAGTCGAACATATCAAGTACCAGCTTATTGCGTTGCATGAAAATACATTTTCATGCAGAATACGGATTTTTCGTTGGAAATCTACCCCGAATTATAATCAAGTAATTTTCCATGCTGGTAAAGACAGTAGACCACATCCCCACATCTGCGCGTGTCCCTCCGCAAGTGGCTATTAGTTTAAACGGCAAATGTTTAACGAAACAAACTGTCATTTTGAGAAAGGCGTTTTTTATTTTTAAAGACTATGAAAAGCAACAGAAACGCCAAGGGGCACCCAATAGTTTCAACCCGCACTTAATGTCCACCGCTGTTGAAAAATTACACAAATTACTGGGAGATGCTCTGCACTAAGATGGACTTCTAAACTTTCATGTTCTTGGTAATATGCGTTGTCTGCGATTTATTTTCACCCAACAAATAATTTGGAAAGGGAAAAGACATCGCGCTAACCACTTGATGATTATTTTGACATTTACATAATCACTCCCTAGCGCATTTATGTCCGTAGAAGTGCGCCCAGTAGACTGTACCCCAGAAAAGATGAAGGACATGAACATCGTTTTGTGAAAAAAAAATAGCACTCCTGGGCAGTTGGCTTACCCCAGGAAGTCTATTTACTTGCTTATGAGTATATTTGTAACGGAATTTTGCAGTAAACATCATTTTTGGAGATACGTCGTCGCGTTTAATTTGGCGTGATTCATCCCTCCTTGTAGCAATTATCATTTTGAAGATGGAAATAGGCTCTCCGGAAAAGGGTTATTTAGGTGCTGACTTTACAAAGCGCTCATTGAAACGTCAGCATCTAATTAAACTTGCTCCGGAGAGCCTATCTTCATCTTCAAATAAACAACCCGGACATCTCAACTTTGCCAATCTGAACTTATCCTTTTCCCATATACCTACCTCTCTCTTCATGGTACATAATTTGTACCTATTTATCTCTTCTTTCACCTTGCTGAGATGAGATTTATGGCGTGTATAACAACCTTATTCACTTTGATCTACGTCAGTACTTATTCCGTAGAGGGTCGCGTTATGCCGTTTGGGCTACTCCCAGCGCCTGCGGCCGCAAGAACTTGTCCCAACAATAATATGGGTCAATGACAGATACAGTAGGTGTGCTTACTCATGAAATGTTAACAGAAATTATGAAATGTATTTTCGTTTCGCAAAGATTACTTAAATAGTATTGTAAAATTAACCATCATGCTGCATAATGCTATAATAATTCACTTACCTCAGGATGCCAGCTTTCGAACGAACTTCTTGC